>JAVJIF010009088.1:0-158276 GCA_038442645.1 Agave tequilana | reverse complement strand
TATTATAACTCTAACCAACTAAGTATGCTGGATTGGTCTTATCCGAATCAATACATGCCCCAGTCCCAATATTATAACAAGACTGGACAATCATCACTACTCTTAACAGAGTCAATGGGGATACAATTCCTCCGAACTACCATTCTAGCATTTAGCTTCAAATTTCCTAGTCATGATCAACCATAGAAAAAAAAATCTGAGATGACTAGGAGTATAGAAGCCATGATTGAGTCCCAAGAACAAAAGCTAAAAATGGACTCACAGTTCCCACAAACATCCAAATCCAAGATCTCACAAAACTTCTAAATCCAAGATCCTTACTCTATTTTTCAAGTCTTACAACAAGAAGAAGAATCTATAGCCTTAAATAGGAGTATGAAAAACCTCATTCAGTCCATCTGTCAATAGGCTAGAAGTATAAATGAGTCTTTTGATCAACAGTGATGGATGAAACAAGAAAACTCTACCGAACACATTTTTGATCATTCATGATTGCCCTAGCCATATTGATAGGATGAAGAATCATGGTGTCTTGGAATTTTGACCAGATTCAATTTCCCACCAAAATCTTGAATTTGACCAATATCAATCCATTGACAAATTGGTAAGTTTTCATTTCAATGAAATTGAACTTGAACATGAATGTGACTCCGATCTACAACTTGTGATTCAATTTCAATTTTTGAATCTATGTTGGCTCCGTATCATTACCCATTTGGACCTATTTCCTGAGTCAATATTGATTCTCGTACCTATAGTCTTTAAAATTGAACCACAATTCTGGAAGTCACATTCCTTGATGGGAAGAGAATGTGAATTTCAATTTTTTGATCTGAACTCAACTATTGAACCAATACAGACTCTTGAACCTACACTTGATAGTAATGGTTCCCGAACCTATCACTTTTGAGCCCAAATCATCCAATTCATCATATCACATTCCTCTATTGGACATATGTATAGACCATATAACTCCATGATGATTTCCTAAGACTAGTCATATGAAGAGGATGATTTTCATGATAGGATCTTGCATGATACTATTCATATTGGGATTACATTATATAAATAGAAAAGAGGTCAATAAAGGTGGGTTCCGTAACACCACATTATCTTGATTGAGTAGCAACACTTGGGCCCAATCCAACCACCACCGGAACCACCACCTTGAGGTGACATTTTTCTTCCCTTTCTTCTTTTTCATGCATTTATACATTCATTCATACATTGAGGTCAATGCATGAGATAGGTGTGGGGAAGGGTTCTAACATAACATAGGTTTTTCTTTTTATTAAAAAAATTTGCATTTTATTTGCTTTTAAAATTTTTTTGAAAAGAAACAATATTTGACCTATTTTTTGTGAGAAATTAAGTCAATTTTAAGGATAGGAGAATCATAATTAGGATTTCTTATACTTGGCCAAAATAAGATTATTTATTTAATTTCTAGAGTTAGGAAGAAAATTTGAAAAAGTAATTTAGTCTTAATTTTTTATCCTGATGAATATGCATGCTTTATACACTGACACAACTAGGGTTCAAAAACAAAGATTCTTATGCATTATAAAAAAAAAGAAAAGAAAAGAAATATATATGTGTGTGTGTGTGTGTGTGTGTGTGTGGTGTGTGTGTATATATATAAATTCCTCATTAAGATGGATATTTGTGCTTCATAAAGCATAAGTATCCATATAATAAATTAAATCTTTAGTTTTGTCACGCCCCGCTTCCTAAATTACATGAAAACGGAGTCGCGACGAAGGTCGGCGACGTATATACGCGAGGAAATACCCAAGCATACACGCTAAGCCTAAAGTAACCTAAACAAGCTATAAAATCTACTACGATAATCAATATCACTGCAATATGACATATAAATATCTAACACAATAATAACAGATGAATAAGGAAAGAAATGGAAACTGGATGTGATAAAGATAGAATCAGAAATAACATGAATAAAAGAGAAAGAATACCTATAATCATGAAGAGAGACTTCAGCTTCTCATAACGCATACGAGCTCAATGAAACCTGAACAATATAAGAAAATGTCCAAAACCCTAGACGTGCGAATCCAGGATCGTCAAAGCGACATAATGACTGTGTGTGTAACAGGAAGGTGCTCGTGTATATAAAAATGTAAGCAATGATGATCCTGAAAATAAAGGTAACAAAATAATCAATATCAATAGCAAACTATGACGATATATAACTGATAACATTACAACAGGGAACAATTAATATCAAAATGTATAACCTAGCATATATCACTAGTTTGATGTACAATACTATATCTATCATAGTTTATACATGTATATACAGTCGGGTGATTACGATTAGTCATAATACATTAACAATTTATCATTATTAATTATGTCAGCGAACACTAATTGCTACATGCAATAAACGCATCCCATACTATGCCTACCACACATGCCAATCGTAGTCCTCGGTTATTAAAACTGATCGGTTGGAGATATTGTTTGCGTTTTAGGTGGGTCCCGAGCATACCCAGGACCACGGCCCAGACTCCTGGCGTTGAACCAGGACCTACCGCAAGGTAGTCAGGAACATGTATAATAGGAACAGGTACATGTATAACATATATAATAGGAACAGGATGGGGTGCCAGTCACCCCACGAGACCCTGCAGTGGAACCCTTTTTTCGGCGCGCAACCTAAATCCTAGGTCCACCCAAATACAGAAGCTGTCTCCTCCATCAATCTCCCCAATCCTAGTGTAAGTTGTTTAATATCATGTTATTAGTTTATCAAGATTACTTAATGTGCATGTTACTTGAATCACTAGGATAACTCGGTGGTAGTCATGGTAACAATATCAACATGTGTAATCAGGATACCGGTATAACAGGAATACATAATATCAACGAACCGGATACCGGTATAACAGGAGTATGTAACAAGTATAACATGACGGTGTTGTTACCGTGTAACAATATTTTCCCAGCAATTAAGTAACATGGACAATAGTATCAGGTAGATATTATGTATAAACAATCAAGTTTCTCATGTAAATCAAGATATTCAGGATGAGTAATAATCAAATACATGATATCAAACCTGATAACTAATACCAATTATATCAACCTCAAGATCGAGCTGAGTCAAGTCACAGTCTAGGGGTATCAAAACTAGACCTAAGCAAACAATGATAAACTACAATGAAATGGCATAGATACAAGCTCCTATCAGCTACGTAAATAAAGTGAATAATCATGGATATCTCATGAAGTAGTACACATAATCAAACCAGTAAAATATAACAGAAAGTCACATGAAATGATAAGTGTAACATGTAAATACATACCGACAATGGTAAATAAGGAAATGCACAAGACGAACACTCACAATAAAATTAAACAAGAAGTGAACACTCACAAAATAGAATTATAGACGGAAGAGAAAACAGTCACAAAGTTCTTATTTACTTGAAGAAGAAAGAGAACACTCACCTAAACTCGATCACAATCCAAAGCACTGAAATTCTGAATTTATTATAGAATAAAAGCCTGCATTGTCCTAATTAATTGTTTAATTTATTTGCAGCTCAATCTTTAAGGAGTTGAAGAGAAATGAGCCCAACGCCCACCAAAATTCTGAATTAAATCAGAATTAATTCGCACTCACTAAATCAGGGCAAAATCAAGAGGTTGAAACCGGTTGAGAAGAATCCTCTCAGGATCGATCGTTTAAGCCAAGAATCCAAGACCATTTCTTCAAAATCTCGGCCAAACTGCAAAACCAACTCCAGAAAAAGTCAGAGGGAAACCGGGGAGACCCACCAACAGGTGTGGCCACCTGGCCACACCCTGGCCGCGGAAACGCGCTTTTGCCGCGTTTCCGCGGCAATCTTGGGGAGTTAGGGGAGCGTTTGCTCCCCCGACCTCCCCGGGATCCTGATTGTTGGGTTTATGCCTATAAAAGGCCTGTACTTGCGCTGAAAAGGGACGCCAATGCAGATTAGGATTTAACCTAGTTTTAATTCTTTGTAGTTTAGGTTTTTCTTTGCTTGTTATGTAACTTGTATGTAACTTAGGGTAGAAGAAGATTCATGTAAGTAAGAGAGAGAGGCTGACGTTGAGAGTGACACCGATGTACCCTCCTCCTTTCTTCCATTGTCTCTGCAATTAATAAAGGTAAAAGCTTCTTTTTATGTTCGTAGTTTGTTTTGCTTTCTTCTTCCTCTTCTACTTTACCTTGGTTGTATTTGTTGAGTTTACAATTGAAATCCAAAGCAAGTATAACTAAGCTACGTGAGAGCCAGCGATAGTTCATGAAGACGTTCTCCTCTTCCAAGATCCGCATCACTTTGTTCTTGCTAGGCTTGACGATATAATGTGCACGGGGACTGAGCTCGAGCTTATGATCTATGCGTTGAATGCCTCCGAAGCAAAGGTAGAACATGCAACGGTTTCCAGGTAAGTCATCACTCAACCTAGGTAGTATTTCTACACTTTTCTTTCTTTCTTTTCTTTTCTTTCTTAGTTTAGATCACCAATCACCTCCTCCAACTCTTTCTCCTCCACTTCATTGTACATAGTCCGCTTTTCTTGTTTTCTGATTTTCCGCCTTCTTCATCTCTCACTTTCTTCTTAACTTTAACTTTAACTATACTTTCTTTTTCATTTTCTTAACTTAAAACAGAGAAGAACTCTCGATTTGTGTTCACAAGATTTCAATAAAACTGTAAACGCTTCTATCGCAAAACCCTCCTTGTGGATCACGACCCGCATAGCCACTTGCTATAGAGGAAGAATTGAGCACTTGCACATTTATATTTTTAAGATCTGAAATTCCGTATTTTTTGTACAGGTTTAGCCTCAATCAAATTTTGGCGCCGTTGCCGGGGAGGGTAAAACGGTTTTTATTGAAATCTGAATTTTTATTGAAAATTTTTTTAGAACTAAACAAATTTTCTTCTCTGTTGCAGGTTACAGGGCAAGCAAAGCAGGAAATAAGTTTGCAGTGACATACAAGTGGTATTGGGCCTCTGCTCTAGAAAGCAGAGACCCATTGCCCTCTGAATTGCCGCGTTTCCACGGCAAAAGCCGCGGATCCGCGGCAATAAAGAGCTGACTACTAACAGGTTTTTGCAGGGCTGCTAGCTTTGCAAATTCTACTTTGCTGCAATTATTTATTTTCTTATATGCCATCACAAAAACCTGCTAATAATCAACAGTAAAAAGTTTGTTGCAAAAGTTAAAAATTGATTAGACGTTTGCATTTTAGGCACGTGTCTTTTCAATTCATTTACTTTTACTGTTGAAGAGTGCTGGAGCAAGGTACGTATGCATTACATTTAGCATAGGACTCACTTCTTGGTTGATTTATATCGCTCTGAGTGAATTTTACATATCTTGTACACTTGCACAAATTGATCTTAAGGGCACTAACCCATTAACAAGATAAGGTGGGATTTGATCACCCTTCCTTAGCCCAAAAATCACATTCCAAGCACTCACTAACCCAAGCCTAACTAAAATTGAGTAGACGTTGCCCTAGGGACATCTCGGACTCAATTAGGAGATTATCCTAAGGGGAAAAATGTTGGAATCTAACTCCTGCAAAATCAGTGTCTAGGAAAGGGATTGAGCGCCGAAAGCCCGAAGGTTGGTGGTTATTTAATAAGGAACGTCTTTGACGGAAAAACTCCCACCAACCTTACCCTGACCTGGCTAATTAGCTTGTGGTTAAAGTCTACATTAGACCTCCCGTGGACAGTCTAACCAGTTAGGAGTCGTCTAGGTCCTAAGTCTACCCTAATTTAGGCTAGAATTTTTTTTGTTTGTTTATTTGTTTGTTTTTCTTTGTTTGTATTCTATTTGTGATATGGACTATAATAATAATTTTTTCAATTACAATAATCATCCATATTACACACCGACTTCATTTTCGGATATTACCAACCCGGCATATCATAACTTTGACCAACCTAGTGTGCCGGATTGGTCTTATCCGAATCAATATGACCCATACCCCCCATCTAATAACTATAATTTCCATAATGATTTTAACTCTTCACCGAGTCAGTGGGGATTCACCTCCCCCGAGCATAATTTCCAACCACCTTGCCCTCCTTCTCCACCCAGTCCACATTATGTTCAAGATTCATACTCAGTTCCACCCGTTCAAAATAGGAAACCATCAATTATGGAAATGAGTATGCGTGAGTCCAAACACAAATCCCAAAATCTGATGGACTCACAATTTCACTATCACTTCCAAGACAATTCTTCATCTTTTCATCAAAACAATGAACCTATCAACTATGAAAAGATGCTTGAAGCCATGACTCAGGCTCAAAACACTCGTAATCGTGACATAGATATGATGGTCGAATCTCTACATTCCCACCGTCCTGATATCACTAACTATTATGTTAGAGCCGAAGAGTCATGTAGTTTTGGAAATCAAGATTCCATTTCAGCACAACCATTTGAACTTACCCAAACTCCAATGATATTAATAGTTTGGCTAGTTTTCCTTTTCCTGAAATAGAACTTGAAAATGATTATGATCCTGAACCCCAACTTAGTGATTCAATTCTATTTCCTGATTCGATTATGACTCCGGTATCTTCACCTGACTTCAATCTTTTCCGGAGTCAACATTGGATCCTGTACCAATTCATAAAGAAATTGAATCACCCATCTTTGAGGATCATGTTTAACTTGACCAACTTTACAATTTTGAAAATCCCATGGATAAATTGGCAAGTTCTCCATTTTTTGATATTGAACTCAATGAGATATGTGACCTAGATTCTCACATATGTGATCCAGTTCAACTTTCTGAATCATATTGACTTCTGTTTTATTACCAAACTTGAATAATATTCTAGAGTCAGTTTGATTCCCCCACCTATCATTCCTGAACTGGAATCACTCATATTAGGTCACATTCCATTGTTGGAAAATACATGTGGACTTGAGTTTCAACTTCTTGACTTGGACCCAATTCCTGAACCAATTTCGACTCTTGAACCTTTACTTGATTTAAGTCACCTTCCTGAGTCGGTATTAGTTCCTATCCTTCATGAGTCCAAGTCAAGCATTCTATCATTTCATACTCCATTCTGGGACGAGGTGGTTGATAAATTTGACTCCGAAATCAATTATGAAATATGGAAATTAGATGGGGTAAAATATTTAATAAAGATCCTTTATGGATACATCTTTTTAGTGGGTTATATTAAAGTAATTTCTGGTGGGTTCCTCCGAGACCCAAGAAAAGTTGATTGGGCCGCGTTTCATGGACCAATCAGACCACCACCGGAACCACCACCTTAAGGTAACCTTTTCCTTCCCTTTCGTCTTTTTCATGCATCTATGCGTTAATTCATACATTGAGGACAATGCATGAGATAGGTGTGGAGGAGGGTCTAACATAACTTTTCTTTTTCTTTAAAAAAAAATTAACACTTTTCTTTACTTTTAAAAAACTTTTGAAAAATAGAAACAATATTTGACTTATTTTTGTAAGAAATTAGTTAATTTTAAGGAATAGGAAAATCCAAATTAGGATTTCTTATACTTGGTCAAAATAAGATTATTTGTTTGATTTATAGAGTTAGGAAGATAATTTGTCAAAGTAATTTAGTCTTGATCTTTACCTTGATGAAATATGCACACTTCATACACTTACACACTTAGGGTTCAAAAACAAAGATTCTTATGCCTTATAAAAAATATATATATATAAACAAATCTAATTATTAATTAGCTAGGTGCTTGGCCTAAGAAAGCCTTAGTATTTATGCAAAAGATAATTAGATGAGTTTGAAAAGAAAAAAAGAAAAAAAAAACAAGTCTAATTATTGACTTGCTAGGTGCTTTGGCCTAAGCAAGCCTTAGTATTTATGCGAAAGATGATTAGATAAGTTTGAAAAGAAAAATCATTTGATTAAGCTGGGTATTTGTGCCTAATAAAGCATAAGTATTCACGCCTAAAAGAGGTTCATATAATAAAATCCTTAGTTTTGTGGCCTTATTTGCTCGAGTCCTTAAGTCCTAGGGGTGTCTTCTCACCTGGTGCCCTAAGACCGTCTGGTTTGGGAGTCATCGATTAAAGGCTCGTTACATGGGCAGATTAAAAAGCCTAAACTAAGGAATAATACCACCAAAAATATATATATATATATATAAATAAATAAGGCATAAGAGTTAGAGTTAATGAACCCTTAGCCAAAATTTTCACAGTCACAAGTGCATATGACTTAGGGTAAAGTAATAGACTAGATGAGAAGTACAATTTGACTCCTTAGTTTGATTGATAACAAATTTTTGAATAGAGACTAAGTTTAGGAATGAAAAATTCGGTTTTCCTATAACTTATAGATTGCTTAGATCTTACAATCATATTTCAAATATTTTTCTCTTTCAAAATGCTTTTCGAAAATACTAACTCTTTATTTCCCTTTCTTTATGGATTTTGTGGGTGCAATCCGCTGAAAACCCTCACGAGACAAAACTCGTCCTCTAGGGGAAACCTAGAGGTTTAACAGCTTGTTGCACATGCTCAGTGCAATCGCGCGACCTGCGAAAGTGGTCTAATAATCCTTAGTATAGTTTAGTTATTTTGCTCGAGGACGAGCAAAAGATAGGTATGGGGGTGTGAATGGTCGCTAATGTTTCATATTTAATATCATATGTCCATACTTATTATAAAATAAAAGCCTGCATTGTCCTAATTAATTGTTTAATTTATTTGCAGGCCCAATCTTTAAGGAGTTGAAGAGAAATGAGCCCAAAGCCCACCAAATTCTGAATTAAATCAGAATTAATTCGTACTCACTAATCAGGGCAAAATCAAGAGGTTGAAACTGGTTGAGAAGAATCCTCTCAGGATCGATCGGTTAAAGCCAAGAATTCAAGACCATTTCTTCAAAATCTCGGAGCCAAACTGCAAACCAACTCCAGATAAAGTCAGAGGGAGAAACCGGGGAGACCCACCACAGGGTGTGGCCACCTGGCCACACCCTGGCCGCGGAAACGCGGCTTTTGCCGCGTTTCCGCGGCAATCTTGGGGAGTTAGGGGGAGCGTTTGCTCCCCCGACCTCCCCGGGATCCTGGTTGTTGGTTTATGCCTATAAAAGGCCTGTACTTCGCTGAAAAGGGACGCCAAAGCCGATTAGGATTTAGCCTAGTTTTAATTCTTTATAGTTTAGGTTTTTCTTTGCTTGTTATGTAACTTGTATGTAAACTTAGGGTAGAAGAAGATTCATGTAAGTAAGAGAGAGAGGCTGACATTGAGAGTGACACCGATGTACCCTCCTCCTTTCTTCCATTGTCTCTGCAATTAATAAAGGTAAAAGCTTCTTTTTATATTCGTAGTTTGTTTTGCTTTCTTCTTCCTCTTCTACTTTACCTTAGTTGTATTTGTTGAGTTTACAAGTGAAATCCAAAGCAAGTGTAACTAAGCTACGTGAGAGCCAGCGATAGTTCATGAAGACGTTCTCCTCTTCCAAGATCTGCATCACTTTGTTCTTGCTAGGCTTGACGATATAATGTGCACGGGGACTGAGCTCAAGCTTATGATCTATGCATTGAACGCCTCCGAAGCAAAGGTAGAACATGCAACGGTTTCCAGGTAAGTCATTACTCAACCTAGGTAAGTATTTCTATACTTTTCTTTCTTTCTTTTCTTTTCTTTCTTAGTTTAGATCACCAATCACCTCCTCAAACTCTTTCTCCTCCACTTCATTGTACATAGTCGCTTTTTTTGTTTTCTGATTTTCCGCCTTCTTCATCTCTCACTTTCTTCTTAACTTTAACTTTAACTATAACTTTCTTTTTCATTTTCTTAACTTAAAAACAGAGAAGAACTCTCATTTTATGTTCACAAGATTTCAATAAAACTGTAAACGCTTCTATCGCAAAACCCTCCTTGTGGATTACGACCCGCATAGCCACTTGCTATAGCGGAAGAATTGAGCACTTGCACATTTATATTTTTAAGATCTGAAATTCCGTATTTTTTTGTGCAGGTTTAGCCTCAATTAATCCCGATAAATCTACATAAATTATTTCAATAAATATTGTTAGATTTTTAAAAAGATATTTTAAAGAGTTTAAATCTTGATTAATTAGTTTGGAAGTTAGAAAAATGATTCTTTAGGTTTTAATGAATCGAATAGATTTAATTTAAACTAATTTCTAATTTTTTGTTGGATTTTTAATAGGCTTTAAACTATTAAAATATTTAACGGGTCTAAATTTAACATTAAGGAATAATGGTTTTTAAAGTTGGTGATTTGAATTAATTTATATTGGTATTACTCTCAAATAGAAAGTAGAAGTATTATAAATTATTGTTTACATTTTTTTCTCAATTTTTTCATATTTTTAATAAATTATTTTAACATGCAAATATTGTTTCTTTCTTTCTTCTTTTCTTTTCTTTTCTTTTTTTCCCCTTTTATTTATTTTTGTATACCCAATAGCCCAAACCAGGCCTTGGCTGGACCAGGCCAGGCCCAGGCCTGGTCCAGAATTTCCTTTTTCACTTATTTTTTTCTTTTTTCTTTTTTTTAAAACACATGCCTGGCCCTGTGCTGCCAGGCCCAGGTTAGGCCTGGGCTGGACCAGACCGGACCAGGCTAGGCCCAGGCCTGGTCTGAATTTTCTTTTTTTTCTTTTTTTTTAACAGGCCTAAGGCCTGTTGCTGGCCGGCCTGGCCCGGGTCAGGCCAGGCTGACACTGTTCTAGCCGGGCCAGACCTAGCCTGGGCCAGCCAGGCCAGGCCTGGATGTCATAATTTCAATTTTTTTGGTTTTCTTTTTGTTTTTGATTCTTTGTTGTAAACAAAATTCCAGAAAAAATATAAATTAAAAATTATACGTTGGTAGATCTTAATATGTATTTTTGTTGGATTTTAGATTAGGTTTTGATGCATAAAAATATTCGTGGAGATCATGGTAGAGACATGATTATTAATAAACAATTTATATCAAAAAAATTTTTAGAAAGTAAATTACTTACTTGGATTTGATTTGTTCAAGTAAAGGCTTTGTAGGGTATTAAAATTATAATTATATAAAAATTATTTCAGGTAAATTTCTAAGAACTATTAATATATTATGGTGAGTTTTGCTATATAGGTATAGATAAGTTGAATAACAGATTATTGAGATTAATAATTTATTTATTTGGTTATAATTTAATTTAATTTATTTTTAAGAAAAACTGAAATTAATTTCACAAATTAAACCAACTTACTTGAGTTGTTCCTCCTTACTTTCTCCTCAATCTCTCCTTGCTTTCTCATCAACCTCTGTACCTCGAAGCCCTTTTCGTTCATGATCCACTTGAGGAGAGGAGAAGGGAAAGATGAAAGTGGGGAGATTTTAGATTAGGGTTTCCTCTTGAGGTAGAAGAGAAAGAAAGTGTTTAGGTCTTTATATAGGTTATTAGAGATTTTAGAAACCTAAATTCCAATTAGATTTAGATTGCTTAATTTAGTAGTTAGGATTTAGATTAAGATTAGTTAATATTTAATGAAAAAGATTCGATTAGATAGGATTTTGATTAGGATTAGGATTGGGCTTTGGGTTACTGGGTAAGGATCTCAATGGTAATGGGTTATGGGTTATATTTGGGCCTTAGTTAAAAGAAATAAGTAACATGAAGAATAAGAAAATAATGAGTGGGCTCGCGGGCTTAGTTTTTGGGTTTAAAAAAAAATAGAAAAAGATGAAAATAAGGAATTGGGCTTGGCTCATGTGGGCTTAGCATAAAAAGGAAAAGAAAATAAAATAAAAGGAAAAGGAGAATATGCTGAGCTTATTGGGCTTGGAATGAAAATAATAATACTACCCATATAATTTAAAATAACTAAATATAAGCAATAAGAGTCTACAAGTCATAAATAATAATAATAATACTAATAATAATACTAAATCAATTTAATTTATAATAATAAGATAATAGATAGAATTTAGGTAAATATTTAAAAATAATTTATGATATTATTAAATAGGGGATATTACATTCTACCCACCTTAACAAAAATTTCGTCCTCGAAATTTCGATAAAGTAGAGAATGATAAAATCAAATTAAAAGAGAAGATAAGGCTTTCACGCTGCTCTCACTGCATCAAGACTTCACCACGCTTCCACTGTGCGCTCTGATTTCTGTTACTAGCTTCAACAAGGAGTAACCAAACTCAGGAGGTAAAATCAGGAAAAATAGAATCGAAAAGAGGATAGGAATCAAGATGGAACCCATATTACTCTAGAAAAAGAGTTGGAATTAGGGATATCAGAAGATTCAAGAGATGGATTCCAAAAGGCAAGATGA
Organism: Agave tequilana; assembly: GCA_038442645.1. Taxonomy (NCBI): domain Eukaryota; kingdom Viridiplantae; phylum Streptophyta; class Magnoliopsida; order Asparagales; family Asparagaceae; genus Agave; species Agave tequilana. The sequence goes on along the minus strand of JAVJIF010009088.1, from coordinate 145,957 downwards.
TCAATTCCATATGGAGTCAATATCATCGTATAGATAGTATATGTATATTGCAGTATAAATGTAACTTATCTCAGGCAACCGGTAAGAACTAGGTTCTCTTTTTATGTTGAACCTGGCTCTGATACCAAGAAAACCCTGTCACGCCCCGCTTCCTAAATTACATGGAATCGGAGTCGCGATGAAGGTTGGCGACGTATATACGCGAGGAAATACCCCACGCATACACGCTAAGCCTAAAGTAACCTAAACAAGCTACAAAATCTACTACGATAAATCAATATCACTACAATATGACATATAAATATCTAACACAATGATAACAGATGAATAAAGGAAAGAAAATGGCAATTGGATGCGATAAAGATAGAATCAGGAAATAACATAAATAAAAGAGAAAGAATACCTATAATCAAGGAAAGAGAGACTCCAGCTTCTCATAACGCGTACGAGCTCAATGAAACCTGAACAATATAAGAAAATGTCCAATACGCTGGACGTGCGAATCCAGGGTCGTCAGAAGCGACCTAATGACTGTGTGTGTAACAGGGAAGGTGCTCGTGTATATAAAAAATGTAAGCAATATGATAATCTGAAAATAAAAGGTAACAAAATAATCAATATCAATAGCAAACTATGAACGATATATAACTGATAACATGACAACAGGGAACAACTAATGTCAAAATGTATAACCTAGCATATGTCACTAGTTTGATGTACAATACTATATCTATCATAGTTTATACATGTATGTACAGTCGGGTGATCACGGTTAGTCACAATACATTAACAGTTTATCATTATTAATTATGTCAGCGAATACTAATTGCTACATGTAATAGACGCATCCCATACTACGCCTACCATACATGCCAATCGAGGTCCTCGGTTATTGAAACTGATCGGTTGGAGAAATTGTTTGTGTTTTAGGTGGGTTCCGTGCATACCGGGACCACGGCCCATATTCCTGGCGCTGAACTAAGACCTGTTGGCCAAATGGCCTTCCACTCTAGTTTTGATGATGATCAACACTCATGTAGTTATGTTTACTAATATTCTTGTGTTTCTAAGTTTCAGATCATTAACAGGATATTAGTTGGTGATTAGCTTCAACAAGATGATTAGAAGCTTTTCATGGTGATTCCGGTGCCAAAGCTTAAAGATCATACCTTTGCACTTGGAGAATCACGGAGTTTTGGAGCAAGTCTACTTGAAGATGAAGATCGTCAAGAAGACTTAGGTATCCTAGTTTAGATAGAGTTTTAGATCTATTTGTAAAGCTTAGTTTAGTTGATATGCTCAAGTGAACACGACACACGTTTTATGATTTGATATTTGGTTTTTATGAATAGTTGATCAAAACAAGTTTACATATGGTATATGTATAGTAGATGTTTTCTATTTATACATACATGCTTTAACTTGGTAAACAAACTTATTTTGATATCCCTATTCATGTTTTAGAAAAATCAAGTTTGACAAAATACAGGTTTTGTTTTTGATAAAATTTGCAAGACTCTAAAATGAATTGATATGTTGATATATTGTCTTGAAATTTTTATCACATGTTTATGTTTTAACATAAAATGATAAAACAAGTTTTAGAAAAACATATTTTTAGAAAAACAGTTTTGATTGTGATTAAAACTATTTTTTAGATTTACTGTGAATTTATGGGATTTTTATTGAGTGAAAAGACCTATTTTCAAATCCCGTATCTGTGCAGTTCTGCACTGTGCCTGCCAGGCCAGTACGGTCGACCGGACCGGTCGACCGCACCAAGGGCCGGTCGACCGGGCCGGTCGACCGATGTGCACAGACGTGCACGTCTGTTAGGCACAGTGGACGGTCGACCGGGCCGGTCGACCGGGTTGAGAGCTCTGCTCTCGGGAATTTTCGGTCGACCGGACCGGTCGACCGCTGCTGCCCAACGGTCACATTTTTGACCGTTGGCGGTCGACCGGCCGGGTCGACCGGCAGTTGGTCAGACTGCCACATCAGCCTAACGGCTAGTTTTTCCTAGGGGCTATATATACCCCATTTCTCCATTGTTTTGAATAAGAATTTTTGAGCTAAAAATTTTCAGTTTTCTGAAGAGTTTTAAAAGAGTTTTTAAAGAGTTTTTAAGTCAAAAGGTTTCATCTTATTTGTTTTTGGGTTTTTGGAAAATCAAAGAAAGCTAGGGTTTTGGGAGATTGTTTTGTTTTTCATTTTCTAACATTTACAAGTGATTTCCCAAATAGTTTTTCTTTGTTGCTGGTTTCCAAAAACACCTTGTTTCCACACTTGAGCTATCACCTATCCTAAACTATTAGGATCTTGTTTTTGTGGAAAAAGAAAAGAGAAAAAGAAAGAAAAAAGTTTGAGGTTGTTTGTTGTAAACCTCTAAGTTGTACACCCTTATTCTTGTTGTATCCCTCTTCGGTAGAGGTGATCGGGTGATTGGTTTGTGAGCCTCTTAGGTAGAGGTGTTTGTTGTTGTTGGCTACGGGCCGTATCCCTCTTCGGTAGAGGTGGATTGTGGTTGTATAGCCTCGGTGGCTTTGTAAGGTTGAGAGAGGAGTTTGGTACTCCTATAGTGGATTGGGAAATCCTACACGGTGGTGTAGGCGGGGATGTAGAGTTGGGTACTCGAACCTCGAAACAAATCTTTGTGTTAGCGTTTGATCCATTGTCTCTCTAACCCTTACTCTCTTTACATTGTGCAAAGCATCATACTCATCATCATATCATACTTGCTTGTGTTGAGCATTGATTCATTCATATCATATATTGCTTGTGTTGTGCCTTGCATTTCTTATTGTCATATCTATTATATGCTTGGCTTGATTGTGTGTATTTCATATTGCTTGGATTGCTTGTGTGTGTGTGCCTAACTTATACTCATCCAACAAGAGCTTCACATAGCACCTCAACCCATATCAAGGGGAATCAAGGGGAGTTAGTCCAGAGCCTCGCAAGGGGAATTCGGCTACACTTGTTGTATTGTATTAGTTTGTGCATAATTTGCATTAGCTTCCGCATTTAGCGCACTTAGTTTGCATTTAGTTTCTTAGATTAGCACTTACACCTATTCACCCCCCCTCTAGGTGTTTTTCAAGACCTACTGCAAGGTAGTCAGGAACATGTATAACAGGAAAAGGTACATGTATAACGTGTATAATAGGAACAGGACGGGGTGCCAATCACCCCACAGGAACCCTAAAGTGGAACCCTCTTTCTGCTGCGCAACCTAAATCTAGGTCCACCTAAAATACAGACGCTGTCTCCTCCATCAATCTCCCCAATCCCAGTGTAAGTTGTTTAATATCATATTATTAGTTTATCAAGATTACTTAATGTGCATGTTACTTGAATCACTGGGATAACTCGATGGTAGTCACGGTAACAATATCAACATGTGTAATCAGGATACCGGTATAACAGGAATATATAATATCAATGAACAGGATATCGGTATAACAAGAATATGTAACAAGTAAACATGACGGTGTTGTTACCGTGTAACAATATTTTCCCAGCAATTAAGTAACAAGGACAATAGTATCCGGTAGATATCATGTATAAACAATCAATTTTCTCAGTAAATCAAGATATTAAGGATGAGTAATAACCAAATACATGAATATTAAACCTGATAACTAATACCAATTATATCAACCTCAAGATCGAGCTGAGTCAAGTCACAGTTTAAGGGGTATCAAAACTAGACCTAAGCAAACAACGATAAACTACCAATGAAATGACACAGATACAAGCTCCTATCAACTACGTAAATAAAGTGAATAATCATGGATGTCTCATGAAGTAGTACACATAATCAAACTAATAAAATATAACAGAAAGTCACATGAAATGATAAATGTAACATGTAAATGCATACCGACAACGGTAAATAAGGAAATGCAAAAGAACGAACACTCACAATAAAATTAAATAAAATTAAACAAAGAAGTGAAACACTCACAAAATAGAATTATAGAAGGGAGAGAAAATACTCACAAAATTCTTATTTTCTTGAAGAAGAAAGAGAACACTCATCTGAACTCGATCACAATCCAAAGCACTGAAATTTTAGGATCCCGATAAATCTACATATTGTTAGATTTTTAAAAGGATATTTTAAGGAGTTTAAATCTTGATTAATTAGTTTGGGAGTTAGAAATATGATTCTTTATGTTTCAATGAATCTAATAGATTTAATTTAAACTAATTTCTATTTTTTTTGTTGGATTTTTAATAGGCTTTAAACTATTAAAATATTTAACTGGTCTAAATTTAACATTAAGGAATAATGGTTTTTAAAGCGGGTGATTTGAATTAATTTATATTGGTATTTCTCTAAAATAGAAAGTAGAAGTGTTATAAATTATTGTTTACATTTTTTCTCAATTTTTTTATATTTTTAATAAATTATTTTAACATGCAAATCTTGTTTCTTTCTTTCTTCTTTTCTTTTCTTTTTTTTTTTTTTCCCTCTTTTATTTATTTTTGTATACCCAATAGCCCAAACCAGGCCTAGGCTGGACCAGGCCAGGCCCAGGCCTGGTAAAGAATTTCCTTTTTCACTTTTTTTTCCTTTTTTTAAAACACAGGCCTGGCCCTATGCTACCAGGCCCAGGCCCAGGTTAGGCCCAGGCTAGACCAGACCGGACCAGGCCAGGCCCAGGCCTGGTCCGAATTTTCTTTTTTTTCTTTTTTTTTAACAGGCCTAAGGCCTGTTGCTGGCCGGCCTGGCCCGGGTCAGGCCAGGCTGGCACTGTTTTAGCCAGGCCAGACCTGGCCTGGACCAGCCAGGCCAGGCCTGGTTTTGGCCTGGATGTCATAATTCCCGTTTTTTTTTTGTTTTCTTTTTGTTTTTGATTTTTTGTTGTAAACAAAATTCCAGAAAAAATATAAATTAAAAATTATAAGTCTGTAGATCTTCATATGTAATTTTTTTGGATTTTAGATTAGGTATTGATGCATAAAAATATTCATGAAGATCATGGTATAGACATGATTATTAATAAACAATTTATATCAATAATGTTTTTAGAAAATAAATTACTTACTTGGATTTAATTTGTTCAAGTCAAGGCTTTGTAGGGTACTAGAATTATAATTATATAAAAATTATTTCAGGTAAATTTCTAAGAACTATTAATATATTATGGTGAGTTTTGCCATATAGGTATAGATAAGTTGAATAACAGATTATTGAGATTAATAATTTTTTATTTGGTTCTAATTTAATTTAATTTATTTTTAAGAAAAACTGAAATTAATTTTACAAGTTAAATCTGCTTACTTGAGTTGTTCCTCCATGCTTTCTCCTCAATCTCTCCTTGCTTTCTCCTCAATCTTTGTACCTCGAAGCCCTTTTCGTTCATGATCCATTTGAGGAGAGGAGAGAAGGGAAAGATGAAAGTGGGGAGATTTTAGATTAGGGTTTTCTCTTGAGATAGAAGAGAAAGAAAGCATTTAGGTCTTTATATAGATTATTAGAGATTTTAGAAACCTAAATTCTAATTAGATTTATATTGCTTAATTTAGTAGTTAGGATTTAGATTAGGATTAGTTAATATTTAATGAAAAAGATTTAATTAGATAGGATTTTAATTAAGATTAGGATTGGGCTTTGGGTTAATGGGTAAGGATCTCAATGGTAATGGGTTATGAGTTATATTTGGGCCTTAGTTAAAAGAAATAATTAACATGAAGAATAAGAAATAATGAGTAGGCTCGCGGGCTTAGTTTTTGGGTTTAAAGAAAAATAGAAAAAGATGAAAATAAGGAATTGGGTTTGGCTCATGTGGGCTTAGCATAAAAAGGAAAAGAAAATAAAATAAAAGGAAAAAGAGAATAGGCTGAGCTTATTGGGCTTGGAATGAAAATAATAATACTACCCATATAATTTAAAATAACTAAATATAAGCAATAAGAGTCTACAAGTCATAAACAATAATAATAATAATAATAATAATAATAATAATAATACTAAATCAATTTAATTAATAATAATAAGATAATAGATAGAATTTAGGTAAATATTTAAAATTAATTATATGGTATTATTAAATAGGGGATATTACAAGTTTTGTGGCTTTATTTGCTCGAGTCCTTAAGTCCTTGGGGTGTTTTCTCACCCAGTGCCCTAAAACTGGCCGGTTAGGTGTCACCGACTAAACGCTCATTACATGGGCAAATTAGAAAGCCTAATAGAACTAAGAAGTAATACTACCACAAATATATAAAAAAAATAAGCATAAGAGTTAGAGTTAAAGAACTCCTAGTCAAAATTTTACGGTCACAAAGGTGCAAATGACTTAGGGTAAAGTAATAGACTATATGAGAAATACAGTTTGACTTCTTATCTTGACTGATAATAAGTTTTTGAATAGAGACAAAGTTTAGGAATAAAAATTTTGGCTCTCCTATAACTTATAAATTTTTGAACTCTTACAATAATTCTTCAAATATTTTATCTCTTTTTCAAAATGCTTTTCAAAAATACTATATTTTGTTTCTCTTTCTTTATGGATTTTGTGAGTGTAATCCACTGAAAACTCTCACGAGACAAACTCGTCCTTTAGGGATAATCTAGAGATTAATGGCTTATTGCATATGCTAAGTACAACTGTGATTCCTAATTCCTACAAAAGTGAGTTAGATTAGATTAGCTCTGTTTTACTTTTTATTTCTTTTGCTTGAGAACGAGCAAAAGATAAGTGTGGGGGTGCAATCGGTCGCCATTATTACATAATTATCATCATATTTTCATATTATTTTGTTTAATAAACTCTGCTATTTAATTCTCTTTTTGTCTAATTATTTGCAGGGCGTTTACTAAATGAAAGAGGAGAGAAAATGAGCCCAAAAACCCACTAAATTTTAGATTAAATCAAAATCAAGAATGAGGGTAAATGTTCAGCTGAAGATCAGAGCAAATTAGAGAGAAAATACCAAATGAAAACTAGATAAATTTGGATTTTTATGAATCCATTTCGGTTAGCTAATGATCAACACTGATATCATCAAATCCATAGCTCTAATCGAGAAACCAGATAGATGGATCAAACATCAAACCAGGGACCTATACTCCCAGATCTGGCCTTCTGGCCACAAAACTGTCTCGAATTTGTGGCTTTTTCCGTGGATCCGCAGCATTTTTACTGAGATACGGGAGCGTTTGCTCCCCATATCTTCAGACACTTTCCCTCGTTGCATTTTCGCTATAAATACCTGCAAATTCTGAGTCCATAGGAAATGACTAAGCAGAGAATGTAGGTTAGACTATTCTGTAGTCTGCAACTTAGAATTTTTACTTTTCTTTTATTTAATTTTCATTTTATTTGAGGAGAGGAGAGTTTCATCGAGGAATGAGAGTGAAGCTTATACTGAGGATGACACCGGTGTAAGTTCTTCTTTTCTTTTATTATTATTTTAATCAAATTAAAGTTTTCTTTTCTTCTTTACTCTTGTTTTTCTTCTACTTTCCTCTTCTGTATTTTGTAAATCCAAATGACTCCAATAGTCTCGAATTTGTCTTGCCCTTACAAGTGTCGTTGATGGTCTATGGTGATGGATAGCCATTTCTATGTTACTGTAGCTGACACTTTCATTTCGTGGTGTAGATTGGGAATAGGAAAGATCCTATATGTCATACTTCGCTTACCTTCAAGTTAAGGTAGATCATCGATACAGATCAAAGCTAAGCAGACATTGAAGAGGTAAGTGTGTTATTTAGCTTTTCTTTATTTCATTTTTTGTTTAGAAAATAATTTCAAAAACCAACTCTCAACTCTTTACTATTATTATTTTTTTTGTAAACTCATTTTTCATTTTCTCCACCTTCTCAATTTACTACTTTCTTTTTCACTTAATAATAGATTCTTTTTCCTTTTCTTTACAAGAACAAGAGAAAAACAGTAACACCCCGCTTCTGAAATACGTACTTAGTTGCGTATTCATATTTTTTGATAATATTTTTTGATTTACGTCCTGTATTTGTATTGTATTATGAATTATTTATATGATCATTTTGCCCTGAATCCAGATTCGTGGATTCTGAGCCAGCCCTAGTCTGAACCGGGGACCCGATCCTAGGGTATTACTCTATTTGATCTTTTTGATTTTCAAATTAGACTGATTTCAGTTTTAAATATAATTTTCCAATATTCTAGATTTTCTATGATTTTCTGAAATTTTTCTGAATTAAATTGGAAATCTTCAAAATCGGTGTCGGCCAGTGCCGCTGACCGATTTTCAGATTTTTAATTTATAAATGTACTTGAATTTTAAGAAATGTCTTTCACATTATTTCTTAAAATCATATTTTCTATCTAAATACTTTTTTTGAAATTTTTCTGAATTTATAAAAATTTCACCGGATTTGGTGTCGGCCAGTATCGCTGGTTGATTCCAAGATCTTTAGTTTACAATTGAAATTGAATTTCTAGATTCTACTTTCGCATTGCTTCTTAAAATCATATTTTCTTCTTTGATGCATTTTCTGAGATTTTTCAGAATTTATCAAAATCCGGCCGACCCGGTGTAGACCGGTATCAACGGTTGACTCCAAAATTTGAAAATAGAATTTTATTTGTGAAAACTGATTTCATATTATTTCTCAGGATGATATTTTCTACCTCTAAGTATTTTTGGACAATTTTCTAGAACAGTCAATATTTCCTGACCTTATTATAATATTATATTTTTTGAAAATTTTCCGTTCCTTTCTTTCTTTCTTTTCCTTTCTTTTCCCCCATCACTTCACCGCCAAACCCACACCCCCTCCACATGGGCCCGGTCCCATGACCCTCCTCCTTTCCATCGATCCCTCTATCCCTTTTCTTTTCCTTTTCTTTTTCTTTTTCCTTATATTTCTTTCTCCCTTCTCTTCTTCTTCCTTCTCCATTTTTGGCCGACGCTCCAACTGAGCCCAGCTCCGGTGCTCCAGCCTCCATCGCTAGCGAGAAGCCCCAACTCTGGTGTCCAAGCCTCCTCTCCTCCATCTCCAACAACACCACCACCTCCATCTTCTTCCTCCAACAAAATCCCCGCCATCTTCACCTTCTTCTTCAAATCAATCACCACCACCACCACCATCTTCTCTACTCCAACTCCACCCCCACAACACACTACTTCTCCTCCTCCTCTCATCTCCTTCAATTTCTCCACCACCACCTTACACCACCAAAATCACTATCTCCACCACCACTACTTTTCTTCATCATCAAACCCAAACTTCCCCCTTTTGCCCTCTCTTCATTGGGGCGGCCGGCGCCACCCCAGACCTAGGCGCCGCCGGCGCGTCGCCGGCAGCTACACGTGCCAGAGGGCCCCCTACCCCCCTGTGTGTGAGCAGAGGAGGGGCGACAACCCCCTCTCTCTTTTCCCTCTCTTCTCTTTGGGGTGGCCGACGTGGCTACCCCTGGCCGGCGGCCACTAGAGGGCCACCGGCGCCGACCCTGGCAGGGCCACGGCTAGGCCTCTTGACCTGCCCGTGGGCAGCTGAGAGGGGGCAACAACCCCCTTTTCTCTCTTCTCTCTCTCCTCTCTCTAAGTAACTCTCTCTGACCGCGTCTCTCTCTAATTTCTCTCTCTTCTTTCTCTAATCTCTTTCTCTCTAGATCTCCCCCTCTCTCTAGATTTTCTCTCTAAAAATCTCTTTCTCTCTCTAGGTTTTCTCTCTAGCTCTCTTTTTCTCTCTCTAACTCTTTCTCTCTCTTCTCTTCCCTTTCTCTCTCTAAATAATTATATATATTTTTATGGCGCATGCGCAAGTTCCTGAGATTTCAGAGTTTTTGACTTTTTCGAAGATTTAGGCGAGTGTCCTCGCCTTTTATTGGGATTTCCCGCTTCGTCGGGTCAACGTGTATTTATTTCGTATTTAAATGTATTTTGTATTAGGCAGTGCCCCTTTATTTGTATGTGGGCAAGTGCCCGTGATTGTTCATGTATATGCCGTGATGAATGCTTATACTAGGATAGTTTCCATCTTGCATATATATATATATATACCATGCCTGTGATGTATTTTTACTGCTTATTACCATCTGTGGCCGACCCTTCGTGGTCGTTAGCCTCCGGGCTCCCTACTTGGCCTCCGGTCCCTTTCAGCTTTCGGGATTTCTACTCGGCCTCCGGGCCCTATCAGCCTCCGGGCTTCTCCACTCCACGGTAATGTAAATATTATTATACTTGTATGTATGCTCTTGTGATACTAACATCTCATACAGGTACTCTCGTACCGACTCTAGGTTTCTGCTCACTCTTAGGCTGGCTACCCAATGGTTTCAGGCCTGTACCCTTATGGGTTTCGTGGTAGCTACTGAGAGTGCGCTTAGACCCCGAGCGCACTTTAGCCTCTGGGCTCTCGCCCACTACCTTGAAAGAGAAGTGCGTTCAGACCATCAGGTCTTTCAGCTCCGCCTGGTAGGCATGCTTAGTGCTCAGCATTTTATTCACTAAATTCGCCTAGGCAAGATGCTGCCGAACTTTTTACCGCACTTTAAGCCGAGTCGTCCCGGTAACCTTGCCAAGCACTTTAATGACTAAACATTGTTCGCTGTTTGTACCTCCAGCTTGCTGAGCTTTGCTTGATTGTGCTCAGCTATTAATCTATTACTTGTTATGTACATGCTTGATATATCTACACTTAACATGCTATTAATTGATACTTGTCATCTACTTGTTAATATTTGACACCTGTTTATATCACTTGACAACTGATGTGTCCTGACACCTAGCATGCTGCTACTTAACACTTGCTTCCTATTATGACATTAATATCACCTACCTTCTGTCATATTAATACTTGATCGTAATTATCACATTTACGTGAATCCTGCCATGTTATCCTGTATTATATACAGTGACATGTACTCTTGTTATACATGTACTCATGTACTCCTGAATTCCTAATCATGTCTTGATCCTGCTATTCCCATAAATTTATAATTACCTAATAAATTTTAATAAGATAACTTGCACCCAGTTTGGGGGGGACTGATGGATTCTGAATAGTCATGTTTATGGTGGTCTTATCGAGTAACGCGTGGCCACATACTTGAGGGATCACCGGGCGGCCACCAGGGATTCCATTGGGTTTGCTGGCACCCCTACTCCTGATTATTCCTGCCAAGTATGCACACGCCTTAGGCCTATTTCTATGGGATCTGCGATACTCTATTCTTGTTCGGGCGTACATAAGCCCCGGTACCTAGCAGTACATTCTGGCTTAGCACCGAATACTCCTGGACCGTTGTCCAGGGCATGTACGGGGCCCATCCTAAACATGGTTCGTCGAACTTCATCAGTTTTCAAATAACTTGCTCTATAAGTTGTAAGTGAAAGTATATGGAATGGGATGCATACGAATGCCTACAACTTAGACAGCCCAATTATAATAAGATGCTAATATACAAATTGTTATGTTGTTTTGTAACTCGGGTTGCATGCACTCGGATTATGGTAACATGGGATAAAGGTATATAGATGAGGGTTTCCTTATTTGGATTATTCCTTCGAGGTACTAGTCTCATGGAGCCGTGACGTAAGCTTGTATGATCTGTTTTGCTCGTAATCGATTTTATTCGGTTTTATCAGTTTTATCAGTTTTATGTTAGTTTAGGAGATATCTGGTGTTGCCCTATCTACTTTACTTCTCGTCTCTTTACCTGATCTTATCTTACTACACCATACGTATTCTCTACTGGATGTCACCGACTGTATCTCTTTTGTTCCTGTATGCATGTTTATGATTTGGATTTATCGATACACATGTACTTACCTATGCACGCCACTTGGCATTCGCATCACTACTCACTGGGGAGTTCTGACTCCTCTGGATCCTCATGTCTAGGTCTTAGAGCTTGCAGCGTGTGGATTCTCCCAGTTGCTGACTTGAGAAGCGCAGCAGTAGCGTGAATCTCCGACAGACCGTCCAGAGCATCATCCTTTCAGGCCCCCCTGCTCGGCTCTAGAGTTCTTCCTGTTATGACTCTGAGCCTCTTTTGTATTATTCATACTTATAGATCTCCTTGTATTCTCGTATTTGTGCCTATTGGTGATATAATATTCTTGTAATATTGTGTCACATCTGGTGATAACTTTGTAACTGTACTCATATGTTAGAATGTATAATGTATCACTTACTTTCATATTCTGATTCTTACTTGTAGTGATGCTTAGCGTATATACTGAGGATATTTTTGACCTACGTATATACGTCGCAGTAATGTCTCCATACTCGTGGGATTAGCACGTTACAAAAACTTTTAACCATTTCAAGTAAACTTAAGAGAACTTACAACTTTCCATCGCAAGTCTATCCTTGTGGATCATGACTCGCATAGCCACTTGCTATCGCGGTAGTATTGAGTACCTTGCACTTTTATTCTTACATTCTGAAATTCTGCATTTTCTGTGTGCAGGATCACCTTAATCACTTAAATATCCAAATTATCAAATCTTGACTCTAGATCAATCTCAAGAGTTGCGGCACGTTTGATATAATAGTGGAGCTTATTTAATGTGTCAGAGGTTCTTGATTTTTTTTTTATGCTGATAAAAGATCTAAAAATAATGAACTTTTATTTCTAGATAAAAAAAGATGTTTGACATGACGAACTACCTTGTTTATTTTCAAATTGTGCTTTATAATAATCATGCATGCGATTTATGAAAACCTCAATTTCTGCCCACATTATAGCAGAACTATTATCATAATCCATTTTTCACAAAAATTATGAGGATCCATAATAGCAGCACTTATTCCAAACTACACTAACTTTCGAGGATGAAACTTTCTTAAGGGAGATAGAATTGTAACACCCGTATTATTTAATCATGATTATAACTCCAATGTTTTCGTAAATTATGATAATTAGCTTGGCTAATTAGTGTGATTACTTAGTTTAATTTTATTTCTTAGGAGAAACTCATATAAATAATTTATATTATTAGTCCATGTGCCAACATGGATATATATATTATATTTGGACATTAAGGAAAATCGTAAGTTTAATTAATAATTAAACAATGCTTAGAGTTAATGGAATGTGGTAGGAATGCATGAGGGGACAAGACAGGAGGCTAGGATTAAATCTTAGAATTGTGTGCAAGGTGGCAACATAAGAGCTATATACACAAGATATATATAAGAGATAAATTTGATAAAAAAAATGGGTACTCTCTCTCTCTCACACACTCTCGCCCCCCCCCCCTGTGCTATTCCCCGCTCTCGCTCGGCCTAATGGAGAGGGTACCGATAGATGAGCTCGGCAGAGCAGCGAGCACCAGGTGGTTGCATTGGCCAAGTGGTGTAAGGAGCAAGCAATCATCATCATCATCTTCATCTTCACCACCAAATCATCACTTGCCCTCTATCTTCTTCTCCCTCGTGGGGTTCAGTCGATCGGCCGAGGAAGCATACGATGCAAGAGTGTGTAAGCCTGGCCAGTGGCGCCAGGTAGGCGGCGACACCAAGTCAGAGGGCAGCCCCTCCTCTTTCCCTCTTTTTCTTTCTTTCTCTTTATTTCTCACTTGTTTTTTCTCCCTCTCTTTTCGAGTTAGCAGAGAGCGGTGGCGGCGATGTAGAGGTCGGCTAACACGCGGGCGAGGAGCAATGACGCTACTGTTGCTGCTATTGTTGGATTCAAAAGAAACTCATAATGGGTTTTTGGAAGGGGTTTAAAACAAACTCAACCCGTATAAATGTTGGCTGTCTAAAAATCATTAAGGACAAAGCCTTGGATGCGTACCTTATCAAACGCAAGGGTCACTCCCAACTCAGACGCAATTCTCAAATCTGACGCAAAAAAGGAATCTTAACCCAAACGAGAATTTCATCATAAAGGAAACATGAGAGTCGCGTTCAAAAGCTAGACGTGATACTCACGCTGCTCATCAAATGCAAACCTCAGTAGCTCTGTGCTTTGCATTAAACATGAGCCTGTGAGCTTCACGTTCCCTCTTAGAGCACCCTGAGAAGCCTGTGAGCTCCGTGTTAACAACAGAGCGAGGTCTGTGTCCAATGCGAGACCCGCATTTCTGCTGTAAATGATCCTCATTACTTGGTCAATTGACACCCACGTAATGTGAGAAGTTAATCCTCATTATGGAGAGATTATAGGGGACAATTCTACCCCTGAATCTCCCTATAAATAGCTATGAAAACTATGAGGGAAGGGCCTTTTTTTTGACTACAGGATTTTTTTGGAACTAAGGGGAAGCAAATTCAACAACCTAAAAGTTCAGAACTTTAGAGAGAGATAGAGGAAGAGAATTCCTTTTTAAAAGGAGAACTCCAATGCTTGCTGCGTTCAAGTGGAGTGATTTCAATCTCTTTGAGAGCATCCTTAAGACGATTCAAGAGAAGATTTTTGTTCAGCCGGTCAACGAAGAAAAGATTCACTATCCATCGACACATGAAAAACTCAGTCTTAAATAAAGAGGAGATTCACTCAAACCTTCTCTCTTTTGTAATCAAATTTTAATCTATTGTAATCTTCTTTGCAATTAATAAGAATTTTTACATGACTCAATTTTTCGAGGGAATAAAAGATGGTAACTACACTGAGAACCATTTTCTCTACTGATGAGAAGATTGTGGCCCAAACTGATATCAAATTCCTTGGATCAATGGTTGAATCGCTTATTATCGAGTTCGACCAAGAGAAATTTAAAGAATTTCTCTTTTTGGACTCCAAAATCCCAAAGGCAATGCGGCAATACTGCAAAGTCTCTTCGGGGGTCTCTCTCAAGTCTCTTCAGAGACTTCTCCAAAAGCGACCTGCGTAATTGCTTAATATACAAGCAGCGTCATGATCGGCAAAAAGCAAGCACTAAAATAAGAGAAGGAAGTGTGGGTTGATATTACTGCTTTTGCGATTCTTCCGTAGTAGCGAAGTGGTTATACGGGTCGTATCCACAAGGAGGGAGAGCGATGGAAGCTTGATGCGGCTTAAAGTTCAAGAAGAAAGAAAGTTCTTGTTTTCAAATAAAGAATTGAAAAGTGAAAACAAGTTATTTTTAAGAATAATTGGAAAATGTTTTGGTGGTTTGTAAAAGGGATTTTTTTCTTAGTTATAAAAATGCATGGCTAACTTTCTACTAAGTGCTCCCACTAATTTCTAACTTTTGAAAGATAGCCTCACGATGGATCATAGGCGAACACAAACCTTTTGCATTGGAACTATTCACGTGGAAATCGAGTGCAAGTTCATTCTAAAACTTAGCTTTACACGGCAAAAACTCGGACAATCCCTTATCAAGATCCGATAGAAGGCGAGAATAAGGGAAGACTCGAGTGCACTATTGGTATCGACAAAGTTAAAAGGAAAAGTCTCTAACTTACAATAACAAGTAAAGTACACAACTCATAGATTATCAAAACTCATTAAGCATGAAGTATAAGAAAGTAAATACTTGTAGGTAAATTAGAGTTAGAACACTCGTCTTAAGATGCCATAGCTCTTGTTTGCACAAAGCTTATTTGACACTATTGACTTATTTGGGTTATCAATCAAGTGTTAGAAATTAGTGGGTTAGTAGTTAGTTAGCTATGCTAATGAAAAGTTAGTTAGCCATAAAAGTAAAAGAAACAACAAAAGAAAAGAAGTGGAGAGAGGGAGTTACACTACAAGAAAACAAAAGAAAAGAAAAGTTAAAGAAAGAAAGTTACACTACAACAAAGTAAAAGAAAAGGAGTGAAGAAGAAGGAAGTTACACTACAACAAGGAAGTAAAAGAAATTGGCAAAGATAAGTAAATGGAAAGAAGGAAGAGAAGTAGTACTTGTATTAGCTTGTCACCCTTCCAATACAACACTTACACACTCTCTCTCTCTTTCACTCTAATGGCTAAAACAACAACTAGAAGAAGAAGAACAACAACTACAAACCTAAAAATAAGATTACAAAAACTTGATAAAGCTCTGGATCTGCTCAAACTGAAGACCCCAGGGGGGTATTTATAGGCACTAGGGGAAAGGGAGCCACGTGGGAAGCACGCGCCCAAAGGGCCGCGGAAACACGGCCAGGGCCGCGTTTTCGCGGCCCACGCAGGGTGGCCCGCGCCCAGTTTTGGGCGTCGCCCAGTCTGTTATCTGACTCCTGGATGTCTTGGATTCGTGATTTGATACCCTGGGATGACAAAATCTTCAATCTAAAGTCAATGGTTACTTGGTAGGCTTTTAATCACCAATTAAATAGTGATTTAGGTCTTCTTCTTCATTTGCACACCATGGACCTAGAATCAAGCAAGCAAGGTTTTATTAGCAGAATTTTACATGAAATAAATATGAGAATGTGATGAAAATTATGCAAAATTAGAGACTAATCACACCCCCACACTTATCTTTTTGTTTGTTCCGAGCAAAACAAAAATAAGAAAATTATTATACCACTTTCGCAGGTGATGCGATTGCACTGAGCATGTGCAATAAGCCTTTAAACCTCTAGGTTTCCCCTAGAGGAGGAGTGTTGTCTCCTGAGGGTTTTCAGCGGATTGCACCCACAAAATCCAGTAAGTAAAGAAAAGTAGTTAATTGTTAGAAAGAATTTTTTTTATTAAAAAGAACTTTCAATCATCTAAGTAAAAATGACTGAATGATGTAAGAATTAGGTTTAACCCTCATAAATCCTCTTATACTTTAGCCTTCATAAAAGAAGAAACTATGATTTTTTTTAAATTTAGAAAGGATCTTGTACTTCTAACTCATTCTTTTATTTTGCTTTAGATGAATATGCATAATGTGTAAGTGTGATGTGCTTGAGATTTTTCAACTCAACTTTGAATATCATTTAATTTTATTAATATTTACTTATCATTCTTGGTTCCATTAGGCTTTTTACTTCACTTATGTAACACATATCAAACCGATGACTCCCAAACCAGATGTTCTTAGGGCATCAGGTAGAAAAACACCCTTCAGGTCAAATATGTAAGTGGAGTAGGCCACGAAATCAAGATTTATTTATACATTATTGTATATAGAAATTTTTTTTTGGCGTGAGTAATCATGCTTCTTAAGGCACAATTATCCAGCTTTTTTTTTCTTTTTTTTTTTCAGAGTTGTGTCTCTAAATCCCAAACATGTGTGTGTGGGTTATGCATATTCTACTAAGGCTAAATAAACGGTATGAGTTATTTTCCTTATCCCTTCTAACTTTTTAGTCAAACCAATCTTTCTTATTTATTTGGGCAAAAATAAAGATTCATTAATAAGGTTCCCGTAATTCCTACAATCTTTTGGTATTTTTATAAAGAGTATGAAATTTCTTTTCAATCTAAAATTTTCTCTTTTGTTTCAATTTTTTTTGAAAGAAAAAGAAAGAATAAAAGGAAAAAGAAAAAGTGTTAGCACCCCCCCCACACCTATCTAATGCATTGTCCTCAATGAATGCATATGAAAATGCAAATGCAATAAATAGGGGAGGAAATAATGTCACCATCTTCATGGACTCGGGCCGACCAAGTGCGAATAAGCTAAAGAAATGTCAAAAAGAATGTACACGGGGAAAGCATATAAACAAAAAAATTTATTATTTTTTATTTATTTGTTTGTTGTGGTTAGGTGCATGACGGGGCAAAAAGAGTCAGCACGCTGTCATCTGGAGTCATAGGCTCAGCGGTCAAGAAGGCTTCAGTCTTTGCCCATTTACTTTAAATTCTGTATTGTTTTTAGGGTCTGCAATAAGCACAGCACCGTGTGGGAAAACAGTGCGCACAATGAACGGTCTCGACCAACGAGTTTTCAGCTTCCCCATGAAAATATGAAGCCTAGAGTTATACAGCAGAACCCTATCTCCCGGTGCAAAGTTTTTCCGGGTTATGATTTGGTCATGAACAAGTTTAGTCCTGCTCTTGGTGATTCGGGCATTCTTATAGGCTTCATTCTGTATCTCCTCTAATTCTGAAATCTGCAGTCTTTTAAGCTCACCGGCCTTAGTCAGATCAAAGTTGAGTTGCTTAATTGCCCAGAGGGCCTGGTGTTCTAATTCTACTAGCAGATGACAGGCTTTTCCAAAACACAATTTTATAAGGAGACATCCCCAGAACTGTCTTAAAAGCAGTGCGGTAAGTCCAAAATGCATCATTGAGCTTAACCGACCAATCCTTTCGATTTTATCTGACAGTCTTTTCCAGAATGAGCTTGATCAGTCAGTTGGTGATTTCGACTTGCCCATTTGTCTGGGGATGATATGGAGTCGATAACTTGTGATTGATGGAATATTTTCGCATCAGAGTTTCAAAAACTCTGTTGCAGAAATGCGATCCATTATCACTAATTATCGCTCTAGGGGTGCCAAATCGGGAGAAGATGTTCTCTTTAAGAAATTTGACAACCACTTTGTTGTCATTCGTCTTAGTTGGCACAGCTTCTACCCACTTAGAGACATAATCTACTGCAACCAAAATGAATTGGTTGCCGAAGGAATTGGGGAAAGGCCCCATGAAATCGATACCCCATACATTAAAAATTTCAACTTCAAGGATCGGGTTTAGGGGCATCATGTCTCTTCTTGAAATTTTCCCAATTTTCTGACAATTTGCACATGACTTGCAAAAATGATATGAGTCTTTGAACAAAGTGGGCCAGTAGAACCCACTTTGTAGAACCTTCTCTGCAGTCTTGCGAGGACCTAAGTGTCCTCCGCATGCAAGGTCATGGCAAAAGCTGAGCACACTCCTCTGTTCCTCCTCTGGTATGCATCGTCTAATAATTTGGTTGGGACAATACTTAAAAAGATACGGTTCTTTCCAGAAGAAGTATCGTACTTGGGCAAAGAAGCGATATTGGTCTTGCTTTGTCCAGTCAGCGGGTAATTATCCCGTGGCCAGGTAATTAACAATGTTCGCATACCAGGGTTCCTTAAGAATGGCTAAGATGTGCTCGTCAGGGAAATCCTCATTGATTGGAGCTTGGATGGTTGGTGCATTTGGTATTCGTGAGAGATGATCAGCGACCACATTTTCTTTACCTCATTTATCCTGGATTTCTAAGTCTAATTCTTGAAGCAAAAGGATCCACCGAATTAGTCGGGCTTTTGCTTCCTTTTTGGTCATGAGGTATTTCAGAGCCGAGTGATCCGTAAAAATCACCGTCTTCGAACCTAACAAGTAGGGCCGGAACTTTTCTAACGCAAAGACAACGGCCAAGAATTCCTTCTCAGTCGTTGTATAATTCTGTTGGGTGTCATTCAAGGTCCTACTCGAATAGTAAATCACGTGCTGCCTATTATCGATGCGCTGTCCTAGAACAGCGCCAATAGCAAAATCAGATGCATCACACATGATTTCAAATGGCAGGGCCCAATTAGGAGCAGAAATAATAGGCGCAGAAATAAGTTCTTGCTTAAGCTTCCCCCATGAATTGAAACATTCATCGTTAAAATCAAAGGGCACGTCCTTAGCTAGCAGGTTGGTTAAGGGCCTCGTGATTTTGCTAAAGTCCTTAATAAGCTGTCGGTAAAACCCAGCATGCCCTAAAAAGGATCTAATATCCTTGATGCTTTTGGGTGGTGGAAGCTTAGCAATTACTTCTACTTTAGCCTTATCCACTTCTATGCCTCTCCTCGAAATCTTATGGCCCAAGACAATCCCCTGTCTCACCATGAAGTGACATTTTTCCCAGTTTAGAGTTAGATTCTTCTCAATGCATCTTTGTAGCACTAACTTTAGGTGATGAAGACACTGATCAAATGAATCTCCGTAGATAGAGAAGTCATCCATGAAAATCTCAAGAAAACATTCCACCATGTCAGAGAACAAACTAAGCATGCACCGTTGGAAAGTTGCGGGAGCATTGCACAATACAAAAGGCATGCGCCATAAGCAAAGGTTCCGAACGGGCAGGTGAACGTCATCTTTTCCTGGTCTTCTGCAGCAATGGGGATTTGATTGTATCCCGAGTACTCATCTAGAAAGCAGTAGTACTCATGTCCAGCCAAACGCTCAAGCATTTGGTCGATGAAGGGTAACGGGAAGTGGTCTTTACGGGTAGCTGCATTCAGCTTCCTATAGTCGATACAAACACGAACCTTGGTAGGCAGTCTTATTTGTACCAACTCTTTTTTCTCATTTTCTACCACCGTAAAGCCAGCCTTCTTAGGGACCGCATGAACAGGGCTAACCCATTGGCTATCAGAAATGGGATAAATTATCCCATTATCTAATAGTTTCAAAATTTCAGCCTTAACTGCCTCTTGTATGAGAGGGTTAAGCCTTCGTTGTGGGTCCCTCCTAGGGGTTGCTTCATTGACTAAATGGATTCTATGTTGCACTATGGCTGGACTTATTCCCTTGATGTCCTTCATCGTCCATCCAATGGCTTCCCTATGTCTTTTCAGAATAGACATTAAGCTGTCCTCTTGTTGCTCAGTCAGGCGGGATGCTATGATGACTGGCAAGATGTCTTTTCCGCTCAGGTAGGCGTACTTGAGGTGTTCAGGCAAGGCTTTTAGCTCTAGGGAAGGTGTTGCTTCATTGGAGGCAATCTCTGGGCTTTCAATCCTAGGATGGGGTACACTTGGGCTTGACGCCCAATCCACTGCTGAATCTACGATCTGGTTTAGATTAAAATCTTCAGCCTCCAGATCAAACTCTGCCTCAGTTTCTGTCTCCATGCTTTCCTCATGCTCACTGGTCGGGTTTTCAATAGAATTGACCTCAAACGTCTGATCATTGACATCCCTAGGTTGTCTTTCAAGATTGAACACATTGACTTCCTTCGTCATGTCTCCAAAAGTCAATCGCATGGACCCGTTCCTACAGTTGATAATGGCATTGGCTGTAGTAAGGAATGGGCGCCCTAAGATGACGGGAGTTTGAGACCTAAGATTGGACACAGGTTGGGTCTCAAGCACAATGAAGTCAACGGGGTAAATGAAATCCCCGACTCGGATAAGGACGTCTGTGATTTCTCCCTTCGGGATCTTCACAGATCGGTCAGCTAGCTGAATGGTGACTCGAGTTGGGCTTAGCTCGCCCAACCCCAGTTGCTGGTATACTGAGAGAGATAGCAAGTTGATACTTGCTCCCAGGTCAAGAAGCGCTCTACTGATTTCGGTCTGTCCTATGGTGCAGGAAATGGTGGGACATCCGGGATCCTTTTATTTCACCGGAATGGGACCAGATAGAATTTCTCTTATATTAGTGGCTAAGAAGACTTTCTTGGGACATTTGTCTTTCTCTTCTTTGTACACATATCTTTAAGAAATTTGGCATTAGCCGGGACTTGTTGGATAGCGTCAAGAAGTGGCACATTCAATTTGACCTGGTTGAACATCTCTAGCATTTTCTCCATATGCATATTTTTATTGTTGTTCCTAAGCCTATTGGGAAAGGGTGCTACAGGCTTATGAACTTGTTCAGCAGTTTTGTCCTCGTCAGATGTTTGTGGAGTGGATTGGGAGGAACTAGCAGAGGTGGAGGCTGGAGTGGGGTTAGGATGGACTGGACTTTTCTACTGGTAGACCTGGTTGTCTACCTTCTTTCCAGATCGCAGAGTGTGAACAGTATTGCACTGGTTAATCGATGGATCCTGAAGTTTATATGCTTGATTGGAGGTTTTTAGGTTAACTAGCGGCTGACTAGGCAAAGTCACCTTTGGTCTTTCACTTAGGGAGCTAGCTAACTGGCTCATCTGCATTTTCAATCTCGATATGGCCTGTGAATGATTGTTCAGAGTTTGTCCCTGATTCTGCATAAAAGTGGTTTGGGACTTTATGAAAGCCTCTATGCTCTCCTCCAATTTACTGATTTTCTTTTCCATTGGTGAGCCTTGGGAGGAAGAAGCTGGGGCATGACTGGGAAAAGTTGGTGGAGGAGTAGGATGGTGAAAATTGTTGGAAAAATTAGGCCTGGGAGGATTGTTTTGGGCCCAGGAGAAATTGGGGTGATTTCTCCAGCCGGGTTGTGGGTCTGTGAGTAGGGGTTGTGAGGCGGCCATGAGTAAGCTGCGTTCAGGTGTTCCGGTGGCACTTGCTGGGCATGAAAAACAGGGCACTCTTCAAAGACATAGTTTGGTGCCTGATAATATGAACAACCCGGATTGTGAATTGGTAGTGGGTTGATCTTATTGACACTGGCAGGCTCTTTTATTTCTAGAGCCTCTATCCTTCTCATTAGGATAGCAATCTTAGTCTCGACAGCTATGGATGATTCTAGAGATAGGAGCCCTCCTCTTGAAGCTAAAGATGGTGAATTCCTAGGTTTTTCCGAGGCTGGCTCCCACTGCAGGGTTTTCTCTGCTAAATCCTCAAATAAATCCCAACCCTGATTCTCATCCTTCTGCAAGAACCCTCCCTGACACTTCGTTTCTAACAGGGTCTTAGTCTGATAATCTAGACCATCGCAGAGAATCTGGCAATGACGCCATTTCTCCACGCCATGATGAGGGCACTGAGCTAGAAGATCTTTGAATCGCTCAAAGTATCTCCAAAATGGTTCGCTCGGGTCTTGCTTAAACTGCATGATGTTCTTCCTAATGAAGGCAGTTTTGTGAATTTGGTAAAATTTCTTCAAGAAAGCCTTGACAAAATCATCCCAGGTCGTGACTGAATCTGCTGCAAAGCTGTACAACCATTTCTTAGTTAGGTCCTTTAGGGAAAAAGGGATGAAACGTAACCTAACGGCATCATCTCCTAGCTGGGGTATACGCATCATGAGGCATACTTCTTCAAATTCCCTAACAAAGAAGTACTCGTCCTCCGATTTTAAACCATGAAATTTAGGAAGAGTGTTAATGAATTGGGCCTTTAACTCAAAGTTATTTTCGTTTGCTTCAGGAAGTTTTATGCAAGATGGAAGTGAAGTTCTGATCGGGTAAAATCTATCCTGAAGTGACGCCATCACTGGTTCTGGATGCAAGGGTAGAGAAGTATTTCTTGTTCATCTGGAAGTTAACGGATCTCTCACCCACTCTTGCATGCAGTACACCACAAACAACGTGAAGACAACAAACAATCAAAAAAGAACAAAAAAAAACAAAAAAAAAGAAAGAAAAACAACCACAAGCCTTAGTCTAAGGTACCTAGACCTAGACGACTCCTAACTGGTCGATTCTCCGGTAAAAGTTGTTGCAGGAACTCGACTACAAGCTAATCGGCCAGGAAAGGGCAAAGCTCGGAGGGAGGTATCCGGGTGGAGCCACAGGCCTAATTACGCCAAACCACAGAGCTTTCGAGACTTTACCTCTCAATCCACTTTCCTTAGACACCGATTTTGCAGGAGCATAGTTCTTACAATTTCCAACCTCGGTTAATCTCTTAGTGAGTCTGGAGTCCCTAGGGCCAACGTCTATTGATTTTTAGTTGAGGCTTGGGAAAATGTGAGTGCATTTGGAGATGGTTTTTGGGCTAAGGAAGGGTGATGAAATCCCCCACCTTATCTTGTTTATTTGGGTTTTGCCCTTAATGTCAATTGTGCAAGTGTACAGTTTATTCACAACAAGGTAACACTCAAAGCGGTAAATCACTTCAAAATGTTAGACCTATTCTATATGAATGCACACGTACCTTTTCTCCAGCACTCTTCAGCAGAAATTGAAATGAATTGAAATAGACACGTGCCCTAAATGCAAAAGTCTAATCCAAATTTCAATTAAGCAACAAGTGAATTTTTATTGAGTTTATTATACATGCATAAAGGTGAAGCATCCAAGGAAACTAAAAATTTAGAAAGCAATTTTTTTAGCGGCTTTCGGCAACCCTGCAAACGAGTTTGTTAGTACTTCAATTGGAAAACTCGCTTTTACACGAATTTTTCTGAAGGCAAATGAGTCCTCGCGCATTGTCCTTGGCCACCTTTATTGCTTCCCGTGATAGTGAGCTCCTTGGTACTTCCCCTACACACAAAAAGAACAATCTTTAGTAGTGAACAATAAAGCCGTTCCCTCCCCGGCAACAGCGCCAAAATTTGATCGACAAAAAGCAAGCACTAAAATAAGAGAAGGAAGTGTGGGTTAATGTTACTGCTTTTGCGATTCTTCCATAGTAGCGAAGTGGCTAACGGGTCATATCTACAAGGAGGGAGAGCGATGGAAGCTTGATGCGGCTTAAAAGTTCAAGAAGAAAGAAAGTTCTTGTTTTCAAATAAAGAATTGAAAAGTGAAAACAAGTTGTTTTTAAGAATAGTTGAAAAATGTTTTGGTGGTTTGTAAAAGGGATTTTTTTCTTAGTTGTAAAAATGCATGGCTAACTTTCTACTAAGTGCTCCCACTAATTTCTAACTTTTGGAATATAGTCTCACGATGGATCATAGGCGAACACAAACCTTTTGCATTGGAACTATTCACGTGAAAATCGTGTGAAAGTTCATCCTAAAACTTAGCTTTACACGGCAAAAACTCGGACATTCCCTTATCAAGATCCGATATAAGGCGAGAATAAGGGAAGACTCGAGTACACTATTGGTATCGGCAAAGTTAAAAGGAAAAGTCTCTAACTTATAATAACAAGTAAAGTACACAACTCATAGATCATTAAAACTCATTAAGCATAAAGTATAAGAAAGTAAATACTTGTAGGTAAATTAGAATTAGAACCTTCGTCTTAAGATGCCATAGCTCTTATTTGCACAAAGCTTAATTGACACTATTGACTCATTTGGGTTATCAATCAAGTGTTAGAAATTAGTGGGTTAGTAGTTAGTTAGCCATGCTAATGAAAAGTTAGTTAGACATAAAAGTAAAAGAAACAACAAAGAAAAAGAAGTGGAGAGAGGGAGTTACACTACAAGAAAACAAAAGAAAAGAAAAGTTAAAGAAAGGAAGTTACATATAATAAAGTAAAAGAAAAGGAGTGAAGAAGAAGGAAGTTACACTACAACAAGGAAGTAAAAGCAAATGGTAAAGACAAGTAAATGGAAAGAAGGAAAAAAAGTAGTACTTGTATTAGCTTGTCACCCTTCCAATACAACACTTACACACACTCTCTCTTTCACTCTAATGGCTAAAATAACAACTAGAAGAAGAACAACAACAACTACAAACCTAAAAACAAGATTACAGAAACTTGCTAAAGCTCTGGATCTGCTCAAACTGAAGACCCCAGGGGGGTATTTATAGGCACCAGGGGAAAGGGGGCTACGTGGGAAGCACGTGGCCCAAAGCGCAGGCGCGCGCGCGCCGCGGCCAGGGCCGCATTTCCGCTGCCCAGGCAGGGCGGCACGCGCTCAGTTTTGGGCAGTGCGTCGCCCATTCTGTTGTATGACTCCTGGATGTCTTGGATTCGTGATTTGATACCCTGGGCTGACAAAATCTTCAATCTAAAGTCAATGGCTACTTGATAGGCTTTTAATCACCAATTAAATGGTGATTTAGGTCGTCTTCTTCATTTGCACACCATGCACCTAGAATCAAGCAAGCAAGGTTTTATTAGTAGAATTTTATATGAAATAAATATGAGAATGTGATGAAAATTATGCAAAATTAGAGACTAATCAAGTCACTTCCAGTGAAGTTCTGAAAACCTCTTCTGTAGTCCATATGGCCTGCGTCAACGTCTCTCAGGAGACCCGCAGGACCAATGTATTGGCTCATGGTGAAAAAAATAGTGAAGACCAATCCCGCCGTCAGTCTCCTCTCCAGACTTTGCAATTCAAGGTTGTCAGGGTTTCCAACCTTTGCGACTCAACTGGAATGCTAAACATTGATAGAAGCGTCACGCTTGTTGATACCAACTTACAGACTCTACAATTACAGTCTATTCTGCAGATAATGAACGCAAGTCTGAGACCCACGTTTCTTAACGCGATTCACGTTCATCCCACGCGCCTTTTAGCGCCCAAGCGCAAGGTCCGCGTTTCACTATCTGAAGACCAGCGTTTAGTCTTTGGCCAAGCCAAAACGCATGGTCCATGTTTATCAGCCAAAATGCAAGGTCCGCGTTCCAATGCCAAAATGCGAGACCCACGTTCAGCCTTTGGCCAAATCAAAATGCGAGGTCAACATTTCTCTGCCAGAATGTGAGACTCATGTTGAAGAGCAAAGCTTGCTCAAATATGATCTTTATGTTGCAACACATAAATGTGAAGTCCGTATCTAGCCTCCAAAGGCTAAGAATAGTGCTGAACTAAAAAGCCCTCACCTCATGGGTTCGAGGTTGGTTCTTCGATACCCTTACAACGGATCTGGGGCACTACTTGACAATACATGCCATTTCAAGAGGATGTCCTTCATGGACAACTTCACCATGTATAATCAAATAAAGGTTTATTCAGAAGATGAGAAGTATACATCTTTCATAACACCACTAAGGTATATTGCTACACAGTGATGCCTTTTGGATTGAAGAACGCAGGGGAAACATACCAATGGGCGATGAATAAAATTTTCCACGAGTATATAAGCGAGACCGTAGAATACTATGTAAACAAATTGCAGTGAAAAGCCGCAACAAAGGTGATCACATAGGAGATCTGAAGAGAGTATTCGACATCATGCGAGCGCATCAACTAAAGATGAATCCAATCAAGTCCTTCCCATGGGTGCCCAGTAGTAAGTTCTTTGGATTTGTTGTAACATCTAAAGAATCCATCTCGACCCTGAGAAAGTCCGTGCCATTCAGGAAATGCGACCTCCAAGAAATCTCAAATAACTTAGTGAATTGTTTAGATGAAATCTATTCATGAAAACAAAAGATATGTTCTTGAAATTTCAAAACAGTTAAACTGAAACCAAAAACTATTGAACTTGTGTATGTGTGTGTGTGAACTTGAGCATATCAAGACGAATCAATCTGTACACAAGAACTCAAACGAAACTTAAACTAAACAAACTGAAGCCTTCTTGGCGATCTCCATCTCCAAGCTGACTCGATCTAAAGAGCTTGACTCCTTTCGAGTGCTAGATGGGATCTTGATGCGCGAGCTATTGAATCATCATGTGTTAGCGTCAAAACTTGACTTAGAATCCTTTGTTGATGCTAATAACCTACTAAGATCTTGATTAATATCTGAAACTTATTAAACACAAGATCATTAGTAAACTAACCTTCATAAGTTAGTCATCATCAAAACTAAGGTGAAAGGCCTATAGGCCAACAGCCAATACCTGCCATAATCTTACTGTATCACAACTAGTCTGTCATAACTTTGACTGTGATCTCTGTCGATTTTTTTAACCTATCTGTACAGAACCTGCATCAGACATTGAAATATTCATGATCTGCACCCACCATTACATCCAGAACGTTGAAAAAACTTAAGGTTTGACACCTTGATCATCTGAATCTGACTAGATTGCATGATCTACCTTTCGATCAATCTCATCCATTGATCATCTTCATCACCCTCCGCTATTTTTCCATTGACTTGCTGCTACAGTGAGGCTTTATGGGATGCTGACTGGGGAAAAATCGCGCACAAAAAGTGTATGTTTTGAAATTAATATTTAAAGTGTGTGTGCTGTGCCTTCCTCGATACTTCTATTATAGCATAGAGGCTAACACGAGTCGAATCCACAAGGAAAGGAGGCGATAGAAGTTTACACGGTATGCTCACATGTATGTTAAAATTTCTTTTATGTTTTAAAGAATGAAAAGAAAAGAAAATAAGGAATGAAAAGAGAAGAGTATGATAAACACAAAGAAGTGGGAAACATAGAAAAAAAATGTATTTGTGATTTTTGAGATATATCTAAAACAAAGTAAAAAGATAAAGAAAACCCATAGCTATTAACTACTAATAGCTCCACTAACCATGCTAACCTCTTAGTAATAGTTGCCTCACATGCATCCTTGGCCATCACTAGTCATTGGTTCAAGAGCGTTTCAAAGCATGACCCATAGATAACTTTCACATCCAAACTCAACAAAACAAGTGCAAGGTACACTTAAACCATCAAAAACAAAACAAGAGTAAGCATGGAATAAAGTAATGTTAGCTTGTTAGAGAATTAGGATGTTAATATTAGAATCCATCATCATGAGCCATCAATGGCTCTTGTAAGAGCAAGGCCAAGTAGAGTCTATTAGATTTATATGGATTATCAAGTAAGAAGTCAGAAAGTTAGTAGTTAATAGTTAGTTTTCATGAGAGAAAATTAGCTAAATATGTAAAAGGAGTTAGAGAGAAGAAAATAAAGAGAGGTAAAGAGAGAACCTTTCATAGATTGTCACCTTCCATTACAAGCACTCTTGCTTTCTACCTATGTACTACTCTCTCTCCTATTACAAGATCTACAAAAATAAAAAATACAAGGGAGGAAGAAGAACAATAACTAAACTAAACTACCCTAAAGTACAAAAAGAGAAAAACCCTTAAAACTAACCTAAAACCACATCAAAACTCCTCTTCCCGGTGCTCTAGACATCCCAGGGTATTTATAGGCGAAACAAGCACCAGGGTACAGGTACGGAGCCGCGCGACAAATCCTGACGCGCGACTCCACACAAGAGCCGCGTTAACGTGGCTATGGCCGCGTTTTCGCGGCCATACTGTGGACGCGCGCGCGGCATCGCCTGCCACGCACTGTCACTTCATCCCTTATCAGTTGTAGGTTCTGGTTTCTGGATATGGGCGCCAGGTTTTGACAAATTCACCTTCCAAAGTCAAATACTATCTTTATAGGCTTTTAATCACCAATTAAATGGTGATTTTAGATCTTCTTCTTCATTTCATGTCATGGACCTAGAAACATGCAAGAGAGGTATTATTAATAGTATTTAATATTAAATAAATGTGAACATGTGGTATGAAATATGTAATTTTAGAGACTAATCACACTCCCACACTTATATTTTGCTCGTCCCGAGCAAAACAAAAAACTAAAAAAATTACTGCACCACTTTTACAGGTGACGCGATTGCACTGAGCGTGTGCAACAAACCGTTAAACCTCTAGGTTTCCTCTAGAGGAGGAGTTTTATCTCCTGAGGTTTTCAAGGGATTACACCCACAAAATCCATAAAGAAAGAAATCAAATATTATTACTTTGAAAATGCATTTTTGAAATAGAGAAAAGTGTTGAAGTATTTTTTTCAAAAATATAAATGATCCAAGGTCATAATTTAACCAAAAATTATTCTTTTTTAAACTAAGTCGAGATGCAAAATTTTGTTATAAATTAAATATAAGAATTTAAAATTGAATTGATTATTTGATCTTTCATAAAACTCTTAGAAAAATATGCACTTTGTGAACTGTTAAGATTTTTGGGATATTGAATCAAACTTTCATGCCATTGATTTGTATAAAAATTTTCTTTTTTCTTCCCTTAGTTTTCTTAGACTTTTTAGCTTACTCGGGTAGTGAGCGTTTAGCCAGTGACTCCCAAACTAGATAGTTTTAAGGCACCAGATGAGAAAACATCTCTTGGACTTAAGGACTCGAGTAAACAAGGCCACAAAACTAAAGGAAATTATTTTATTTTTTTTCACCGTTTTATGAGTGAATAATCATGCTTCCTGAGGCATAATTACCCAACTTCAATAAGTGATTTTTATTATCATCATTTCATTTATATATAAATATATTTTTATAGCATTTTCAGTCTTTGTTTCAATCCCAAAAATTGTGTAAGTGTGAAGTGCATAAATCTAAGGCAAAAAATTCAAGATCAAAATATCTTTTCAATCTTACTTCCTTATCCTAAAATTTAAACAAGATCTATTATTTTGACTCGGTTTAAAATTCATAATTTTAGGTCTTCCTAATTCCTAAAATAATCTTAATTTTCTTAAATATATCAAAACTATTTCTCTTATTTCAAAAAGTTTTGTAAAAAAGAAAAAAAGTTTTTATACAAAAGAAAATTTTAAAAAAATGTAAAACTAACTATGTTAGTAAATCCTCCCCCACACTTATCTCATGCATTATCCTCAATGCATCGTGAATGTGTATATTCATGAAGCAAATAGAAAGGGAAGAAAAAGTACCTCATGGTGGTGGCTCTAGTGGTGGTCTAATTGGTCCACGAAATGCAGCCCAATTCAAAAATTATAGATGTTGCAGGAACACACCAGTGAGCTTTCTAATACGACCCAGTAAAATGTTCGAGAACTATATTGAAAAAATTAGCCCCATCTAATTTTTAAGTTTTAAAAATATTTACTGAGTCATTTTCTTCAACATTGTTGTCCAACAATGAAGTATGATTTTGAGAGATGATTAATTTGGACTCAAATAGAATAGGAACAAAAACTGATACCGACTCGGGAATTTGACTCAGATCAAGTCGAGATTCAACAGTGAGAGTCTAAATTGGTTCAAAAATAGGGTCCAAACTAAAGAATTGATGTTCACATGCTTTCTCCATCAGTGAAGCGTGATCAGAAGATATTAGTGATTCAATTTCACAGTGTATTGGTACAGGATCAATGTTGACTCCAAAATAGAGAAAAAATCTGGTAAAGATACTAGAGTCATTATTGAATCAAAAAGTAAAATAGAATCACCAATTTGAGGCTCAGGATCACCTTCATATTCAATTTTAATTTCAGGAAAGGGATAACTTGCCAAAATATCAATTTGATTTTCAAACGTTTGAGTTTGATCAAGTTTCAATGGGTTTGCTGAAATTGAATCTTGGTTTCCAAAATAGCATGATTCTTGGGTCCAATCGGTAGAGTTAGGGATATAAGGATTAGTCAAAAGTTGACAAGAAAGACTTTCCTCGCTCTCATTGATCAAATCGCTCATCATTGAATCTAACCTACTGATAGGCTGGGTAACAAAATTTTGAGTCTGAATTATTTCTTCCATACTCTTGTAGTTGGTTCTTCTTGGAAAGATGAGTATGGAAGTTGTTTTGAAAATTGTGCTGAAATTGTGAGTCCATCAGATTTTACGATTGCTGCTCAGACTCACGCAAGGATTACATACTCAAGTCCAGTATTGATGGTTGTTCATTTTGAATCGGTGAGACTGAAAAAGATGAGTAGGGCTCTTGAAAATTTGGTTGAGATGATGAGTGCAACATATTTTGAAATCATTGCACTATTTCACAAAAGACTTTCAAATGCTTTTCTAGCTCAGATTCTTCTTCAATTGGATATTCTAGAAAAGGAGTATATTGAGTTTAATTTGGGAAGGATTGTGAATTGAGTAAATTTTGAATTTGTTGTTGGGACTCAAACATGACTTCCATACTCCTTTTCAAATTGGATTTTTCTTCAGTTGGTGGAACAGAAAAAGGAGTATATGAATCAAAATTGGAAAATGAATATTATGAAAATTGTGGACAAGGTGGTTGAAAATTTGACTCGGGGCAGGTAAATCCCCATGAACTCTATGAAGAGTGGAAGTTATTTTGAAAATTATAGTTATAGGATTGAGGATATGGGTCATATTGATTCGGATAATCCCAACCCAGCATATATAGTCGGTTTAGGTTGAACATAGCCGGGTCGGAGTTATCCGAGTCAAATGAGGTCTGGGTGAAATATGGATTCATAATAGGATTGAAAAAATTGTTGTTGTTAAAATCCATTTCACAATTTACAAAAAACAAACAACCAAACAAACAAATAAAGAAAAAGAAAACAAGTCTATGCTAGGGTTGACTTAGACCTAGACGACTCCTAATTGGTTAGCCTGTCCACGGGGGTGTTTGGCACATATATTGCATAAATATTATTACATTCCTACATATATTCTGTAATGAATATTACAAATAACTTGTTTTAATGTCCTAACTCATGCAGGGTATGATAGGGAGAAGATAATCATGAAATTTATCCATTTAAATTCAAAAGTTCAAAAGAAAGGGGATCAATTCAAATCCAAAGGTTCTACAAGCTACCTTATCTGAAAACTGGATATACCAGATAAGATAATATCATCTAAATTCAAGAAAAAAATAGATTGTTTAAAAATCCTATCAGTTTTGCTGAAAATAAATGGATATCTTAGAAGACAAACTGAAAATCTAAGAGGATAAATGGATAGAGAGAAGATCAACGGATGAGATGAAGCAATTTAGATTCGGATTCAGGCTGGATATAGTTTAGCATTTTAATCATAACTTTTGCTACTAAAACTCAAATCTGATAATTCAAAATGCTACAAAAAGAAGACTTAAAGGGATATAATTCTTCTTTTGATTACTCTTTCAGATTCTATCATTTGTTAAGTGATATTCAGCAATCAACACACCAACAAGTTGCAGATCAGAATTGAATTTCTGCATAAATCAAATCAAGTTTGGGGATAAGGGGAGAATTCAAATTAAAAAATATCCAGATCTTCTTATTTTCAAACTTCTATCCCTCTGATTTTCTCCTATAAATACCTTCATACCTCGAAGGCAGAAAGGACACCACTCCAGAGAGAGATTTAGTTTAGATTTTCTTTTCTTCTTCAATGTAATTTTCATTTTCTTTATTTTATTTTATTTTTAGGCTAGAGAGAGTTATATGATCAAAAGAGAGGAATAGTTATTATAGAGTGACACTATTGTAATTTTTCTTTAAGAAGCTTATATTGAAGGTGACAATCAATGGAGGTTTCTCACTTTTCTTCATTGTGCTCGATCTCGTCGAAACCTTACTTTCCTTTATTCTTTTCTATTACTTTGCTTTACTTCATGTTAGGTAAGTCTTTGATATGATTCAAACAATAGAGGTAAATATTCTTTTTTTTATTTCTGATTTTTTTATCAACACTTTTCTTTATTTCTTTTTGTTTCTTTTTCTTTTATAATTAAAATAACAACACCACCATCTCTTCTTCTACCATCTTCTTCTTAACTTAACTTAACATTTTTACTTTCTTTTTATAAACTGAGAAAATAAGTATTAACTATTTTTGGTAAATTAAAAGAAGAAACTTACATAACGCTTCCATCGCTGTCCTCCCTATAGATCATGACCCGTTAGCCCCAGGCTACACGGTAGAATTGAGGACCTAGCACTGTTCTAAATTTCTGTATTATTTTGTACAGGTTTGGTTCCATCAAAATTTTGGCGCCGTTGCCGGGGAGGGACTGTAAGTTTTTTCTTTTTAATTTACTTTAACGATGTAATCCCTTTTTCTTTTTTATTTTGGTGTATAGGGGCTTATTACAGAAAACTAGGAGCTACAGTGGACATATTGCTACTTTGTGCCGCTGTCCAAGAAGGTAGAATATCAGAGCCCACAATTGTGGTGAACTACTAACTGTAGTCTCTTGCATGTTGCTTTTCAGATATTAGCTCTCTGCAGTTATTAGTTTATCTGTTTAACTCACTCTGTATATATTTCTAATCAACAGTAACTTGTTGCTTTTTAAATGCTAAAAATATGTTTAGACTTTTGCATCTTAGGGAATCTTTCTATTTCATTTCTTTACATTATTGTTGAAGAGTGCTGGAGCGAAGGTATGTGTGCATTGCATATAGTTTAGTAAACATATTTTGAGTTCTTCATATTGCTTGAATGTTACCTTTTTGCTTTATACTTGTACACTGCACTAAAAAGACTAAGGGCATATCCTTAAACAAGATAAGGTGGAAAGTCATTGCCTTTCCTTTGGTCAAAAACCATCTCCTCACTCACTAACCCAGCCTAACAAAAAATTGAGTAGACGTTGGCCTTAAGGACATCTCGGACTCAAATAGGGATTGCCCAAAGGGGGAAGTTGTTAGAAGTGGACTCTTGCCAAATCGGTGTCTAAGGTTGGAGATTGAGGGGCGAAACCCTGAAGGCTGGTGGTTTGGCATAATTAGGCCCGTTGCTTCGTACGAATACCTTCCACCAATCTCACCCCTACCTGGTCGATTAACTTGTGGTCAGGTTCTGCAATATACCTCCTGTGGATAATCAACAGTTAGGAGTCGTCTAGCTCTAAGACCCTAACATAGGCTAGATTTTTCTTTATTTTCTTGTTTGTTTATTTGTTTATTTTTTTTGTTCTTGTGAAATTGGATTATAATTACAATTATTCTGATTATAACTCAAATCTATATTTCACCCTAACCCCTTTCAATTCGGATATTACCAACCCGACATTACATACCTCTAACCGACCAAGTATGCCAGATTGGTCTTATCCGAATCAATATAGGCCCCAATCCTAGTATTATGAACAAGAATGGGACAATCATCATCACTCTTCACTGAGTCAGTGGGGATACAACTCCCCCGAGTCTTACCATCAACAACCTCACCAACAAACAGCTTCATATAATCCATACCAAGACCAATTATAGAAGAGAAATCTCCTTTAGAAAAGACTTTTGAAGCTTTCCTTGAGTCCACACGACAAGTACAAATCATAGCAGACTCAATTCTCCCAAACAATTCCCAAATCCTAGATCCTTACTTTAATTTCCAAGTCCAACCATAACAAAAGAACCGGTTTACTTAGAAAAGACAATGGAATCATGATTCAGTACCAAAATGATATTATTCAATCCCAAATGGATCGTCTCCAATCTCTCAATAGGTTAGAAGCAAAAGTGAGTCATTTGATCAAAATAATTAATGATAGGAATGAGAAAACTCTACCTAACACATTTTCAACCACTCCTGATTCTCCTAACCATATTGACGAAGAGTCACAGTATCTTGGAGATTTTAACCAAGATTTGATTTCACCACATAATTTTAAACATGACCAATATCAACCCATTGACAAATTGACAAGTTTTCATTTCAATGAGATTGAACTTGAAGATGAATGTGACACCGATTTTTTATGTTGTGATTCAATTTCACTTTTTGAATCTATGCTGACTCCAGTATCATTACCCGATTCAGAACTAATTCTAAAACCAACACTGATTCCTATCCTTATAGAGCTTGAACATGAACCACTTATTTTAGATAGTCACATTCCATTATTGGGAAATGAATGTGAACTTCAATTCTATGATTTGGACCAAATTCATGAACCAACTCCTACTCTCGAATCTAAACTTGATTTGAGATTTATTCTCGAGCCAGTATTGGTTCTTATTCCCTTCATTGTTGTGCCCAAATTATCCATTCCACAAAATTACATTCCATTGTTGGACCAAGGGCTAGATCAATATGACTCTATGATGATATGCCATGACTAGTCATATAACTGAGAAAAATTTCATGCTAGGATCTTGCATGATCCTACTCATATTGGGGATTATAAAAATGTTAATAAGAAAAAAGTCCTAAAAGGTTGGTTTCATGAAAATTCACAGTATTTAGATTGGGCAGAAATGTTGGCCCAATAGGACCACCACCGGAACCACCACCTTGAGGTGACAATTTTCCCTTCTTTCTCCTTTTTCATGTATTATTGCATTTCATTCATACATTGAGGATAATGGATGAGTTAGGTGTGGGGAAGGATTTACTAACATACTAACTTTACTATTTTAAAAAAATTATTTCTTTAAAAACTTTTTGAAAATGGAAATTAATATTTTGAATTATTTTTGTAAGAAATTAAGTTAATTTTAAGAAATAAGAGGATCATAATTAGGATTTCTTATACTTAGTTAAAATAAAATTATTTGTTTGATTTTGAGGTTAGGAAGAAAAATTAGAAAAGTAATTTAGTCTTGATTTTTACCTTGATGAAATATGCATACTCTATTCACTTACACACTGAGGGTTCTAAAACAAAGATTCTTATGTCTTATATAAAAACTATATATACATATATCAAAAAAATCTTCTGATTAAGCTGGGTATTTGTGCCTCATAAAGCATAAGTACTCACACCTAAAAGTGGTTCATATAAATAAAAATCCTTAGTTTTGTGGCCTTGTTTACTCAAGTCCTAAGTCCTTGGGGTATTTCTCAACCGGTGCCCTAAAACCATCTGGTTTGGGAGTCACCGACTAAGACTCGTTACATGGGCGAATTAGAAAGCCTATTAGAGCTAAGGGATATTACCGCTATAAATAAAAGAAGAAAAAAGAAAGAAAAATAATATGGCATAAGAGTTAGAGTTGAAGAATTTTAAGCCAAATTTTTACGGTCACAAGGTACATATGACTTAGGATAAAATAGTAGACTAGGTGAGAAATACAATTTTAATTCTTACCTTGATTGAAAATAAGTTTTTGAATAAAAACTAAGTTTAGGAATGACTAAGTTTTGATAATCCTATAACTTATAGATTACTTGAAATTCTACATTAATACTTCAAATATTTTTTTCCGTTCAAAATGTGTTTTCAAAAAAAATACTAACAATTTATTTCTTTTTCTTCATGGATTTTGTGGGTGCAATCCACTAAAAACCCTCACGAGACAAAACTCACCCTCTAGGGGTAACCTAGAGGTTTAACGGCTTGTTGCACGTGCTAAGTACAACCGTAATTTCTACGAAAGTGAGTTAGGTTTGGTCAGTTTAGTTTTTCTTTTCTCTTTATTTTGCTCGAGGACGAGCAAAAGATAAGTGTGGGGGTGTGTTTGGACACATATATTGCATAAATATTATTACATTCCTACATATATTCTGTAATGAATATTGCAAATAACTTATTTTAATGTCCTAATTCATGCAGGGTATGACAGGGAGAAGATAATCATGAAATTTATTCAATTAAATTCAAAAGTTCAAAAGAAAGGGGATCAATTCAAATCCAAAGGTTCTAGAAGCTATCTTATCTAAAAATTGGGTATATCAGATAAGATAATATCATCTAAGTTCAAGAGAAAAATAGATTGTTTAAAAAGCCTATCAGTTTTACTGAAGATAAATGGATATCTTAGAAGACAAACTGAAAATCCAAGAAGATAAATGGATAGAGAGAAGATCAACGGATGAGATGAAGCAATTTAAATTCGGATTTAGGCTAGATATAGTTTAGCATTTTAATCATAATATTTGCTACCGAAACTCAAATATGATGATTCAAAATACTACAGAAAGAAAACTTAAAGGGCTACAATTCTTCTTTTGATTACTCTTTCCGATCTATCATTTGTTGAGTGATATTCAGCAATCAACATGCCAACAAGCTGCAGATCAGAATTGAATTTCTGGATAAATCAAATCAAGTTTGGAGATAAGGAGAGAATTCAAATTCAGAAATATCCAGCTCTTCTTATCTTCATGCGCATTCTATTCCTCTAGTTTTCTCCTATAAATACCCTCATACTTCGAAGGAAGAAAGGACACCACTCTAGAGAGAGATTTAGTTTAGGTTTTCTTTTCTTCTTCAATATAATTTTTATTTTCTTTATTTTATTTTATTTTTAGGCTAGAGAGAGTTACATGATCAAAAGAGAGGAAGAGTTATTATAGAGTGACACTATTGTAATCTTTTATTCAAGAAGTTTATATTGAAGGTGACAATCAATGGAGGTTTCCCACTTTTTTTCATTGTGCTCGATCTAACCGAAGCCTTACCTTCCTTTATTCTCTTCTATAACTTCGTTTTATTTCATGTTGAGGTAAGTCTTTGGTATGATTCAAACAATAGAGGTAAATATTCTTTTTTTTAATTTCTAATTTTTGCATCAATACTTTTCTTTATCTCTTTTTGTTTCTTTTTCTTTTAGAATTAAAACAACACCACCACCACCATCTCTTCTCCTACCATCTTCTTCTTAACTTAACTTAACATTTTTATTTTCTTTTTATAAACTGAGAAAATAAGTATTAACTAGTTTTGGTAAATTAAAAGAAGAAACTTACATAATGCTTCCATCGCTGTCCCTTCCTGTGGATTATGACCCGTTAGCCCTAGGCTACATGGTAGAATTGAGGACCTAACACTGTTCTAAATTTCTGTATTTTTTTGTGCAGGTTTTGCTCGATCAAAATTTTTGGGGGGTACATTGTTGGAATCTGACCACAAGTTAATCGGTCAGGTGGGGACAAGATCAGTGGAAGGATCCGTGCCGGAGCAACGGGCCTAATTATGTCAAACAATAGTTCTTCGAGGTTTCGCCTCTCAATCCCCAACCTTGGACACATATTTGACAAGAGTCAACTTCTAACAACTCCCCCCTTAGGTCAATCGCTTAAATGAATTCGAGATGTCCCTGGGTCCAACATTTAGCAATTTTTATTAAGGATTGGGTTGTGTGAGTGGGGAGGTGATTTTTAGGCTAAGGGAGGGTAATGACTTCCCCACCTTATGTTGTATTGGGTTTTGCCCTTAAGTTCAATTTGAGCAAGTGTACAATATAGATAAGAATGAACACACAAAGAGAGTAAATTACCCACGTGTTTGTCCTAACTATATGCAATGCAATATGTACACCTCCGTCAAGATCACAATAACACAAGAATAAAATACAGTATATTAGAATTGAAATCAACACATGCCTAGATGCAAATGTCTAAACCGCTTAAAGCATCCAATTTCTGTATTTTAGTTCTTAAAATTATTACAGTGCATAGGTCATATAAACAAAAACTAGCAGCAGAATATAAGAATATACAAAAATTTACCCAACCACACAAAAGCAAGTGTGGACTTCTGCAATGCTAAAACTTTGACCTGTACACAAAAAAAAAAACAAAAAAAAAGTTAACAAAAATGTGAAATCAAACCGTTCCCATCCCCGGCAATAGCGCCAAAATTTGATCGGGGGAAATCGCGCACAAAAAGTGTATGTTTTAAAATCAATATTTAAAGTGTGTGTGCTTTGGCTTCCTCAATACTTCTGTTATAGCATAGAGGCTAAAACGAGTCGAATCCATAAGGACGGGAGGCGATAGAAGCTGATACGGTATATTCACGTGTATGTTAAAATTTCTTCTATGTTTTAAAGAATGAAGAGAAAAGAAAATAATGAAAAGAGAAGAGTATGGTAAACACGAAGAAGTTGGAAACATAGAAAAATGTATTTGTGGTTTTTGAGATATATCTAAAATAAAGTAAAAATATAAAGAAAACTCATGGCTACTAACTACTAATGGCTCCACTAATCATGCTAACCTCTTAGTGATAGTTGCCTCACATGTATCCTTGACCATCACTATCCTTGGTTCAAGAGCGTTTCAAAGCATGACCCATACGATTAATTTCACATCCAAACTCAACAAAACAAGTACAAGCTTCATTTAAACCATCAAAACTAAACAAGAGTAAATATGGAATAAAGTAATGTTAGCTTGTTAGAGAGTTAGAATGTTAGTGTAATAATCTATCATCATGAGCCATCAACGGCTCTTGCAAGTGCAAGGCCAAGTAGAGGCTATTAGATTCATGTGGATTATCAAATAAGAAGTTGTTGGCCCAGAGGCCTTCCACTCTAGTTTTGATGATGATTAACTCATGTAGTTATGTGTGCTAATAATCTTGTGATTTTAGTTTCAGATTATTAACCAAGATATTAGTTGGTGACTGCTTCAACAAAGGGGTCCAAGTAAAAACAAAAAATTCTTCTCCTTTTTGTTCGAAATAAAGAATCAATAAGGAGTGACAATAAAACAAATTCTTTCAACATGATACCAATTAAAACATATCAATATAAGAGTTCTTGTCATCAATGATACCAATTGAAAGAAATAAATCAATAGAGACCAATTGAAAGTAAACAAAATCTAGTTTATACTATTCTTACCAAACGTATTGAATTTATGTGTGTGTATTTGAGCTTTAAACGTATATACTATTCTTTAATAAACTAAAAATATAAAAACTTTATAGGAAGGTGTCTCTAAACCGCGTTGCCGAGCTAGAGCCTTCTCTCCTATGAAAACGTCCTCTTGCGTCATTTGCCTTTTAGCGCCATTATCCTTGCAATATGCTTAATAAGACCATCATGACTAGTACAAACCTGAAACTCATTCTAAACAACTTATTAGTACCAAATAACTTCTATGTGTTTTGTTATCATCAAAACTTAAACAAATGGAGAGTGTAACCTTTTGGGCCAACAGAAGTTAGCAAGTTAATGGTTAGTAGTTAGTTTCCATGAGAGAAAATTAGCTAAACATATAAAATGAGTTAAAGAGAAGAAAACAAAGAGAGGTAAAGAGAGAACCTTTCATAGATTGTCACCTTCCATTACAAGCACTCTTGCTTTCCACCCATGTACTACTCTCTCTCCTATTATAAGATCCAGAAAAATAGAAAATAAAAGGGAGGAAGAAGAACAACAACTAAACTAAACTAGCCTACACTACAACAAGAGAAAAACCCTAAAAACTAACCTTAAAACACATCAAAACTGACATTCCAGGATATTTATAGGTGAAACAGGGCTCCAGGGTACAGGTACGTAGCCGCGTGTCAAATGTTGACACGCGGCTCCACACAAGAGCCGTGAAAACGCGGCCATAGCATCGTTTCTGTGGCTCTACTGTGGCCGCGCGTGCGGCGCTGCCTGCCGCGCGCTATCACTTCGCCCCCTATCAGCTGTAGGTTCTGGTTTCTAGATATGGGCGCCAGGTTTTGACAGATTCACCTTCCAAAGTTAATAGCTATCTTTATAGCTTTTAATCACCAATTAAATAGTGAATTTGGACCTTCTTCTTCATTTCATGTCATGGACCAAGAAACTTGCAAGAGAGGTATTATAAACAGGATTTAATATTAAATAAATGTGAAGATGTGGTATGAAATATGCAATTTTAGAGACTAATCAAATGCCTTGTACGATGCCTCCATGAGCTTGTCGAGCTCATCTTGCCGTCTGTCATTGATGATGATCCAATCATCACCTCTGTGTTTACCGTGTTCAGATGAGCATCATTGAGCCTTGACAACTCCACCTTGATCAATATACTCTAAAAGTCATCGATCTTTACCTTAGAACAAATCTGAACTTTCTTATTGTCTTCTTCACCTTGATGCCTCTGCCAAACTCTATTGACTTGACATCTTCTTTTCCATCTTGAGCACACGAAACTTGCATGGACACCATCAGCTCTGATACCAATTGTTCAATGAAATTGATATGCTCTGATACCAATTATTGCGTGCATAACTCGGGATACCATACTTTCTATGATACTAATGGTTGGGAGATATGAGATCCCCACAGACATCCTCAAGCACGCCATGAGATCAATTACTTCGAGCAAACAAGATGAATATTAAGAAATACCAGAAGAAGAACACATTATTTAAGTGGCTCGGCTCAAACTTGGCCTACGTCCACAGGGAAAGAACTTGAGAGAGCTTATTAATAAAAATTGATACAAAGAGATCTAACCTTCTTCTTGATGATACAGGAATATTCGTCTTCCCCTTGAATCTAGGCCTAGATTATAATAGTATACCTTCTCTCTCTGCACATTCTCTTCACTTTTCCCTTCGAATCTACGCATAAATTAAAAGAATATACCTTCTCTCTATGTACCTTCACCTTACTCCACTTTTTTCTTGACTTTTTAGGGCTTACATTGTTGTTCACCACTTTCTTGTCTTCTTCTACTCCACCTAAATCCTAAGTTACAATTCTTTATTTATAGGATTTTACAATAAACTCTTATTTGGACTATGAGATGATCTTGACCATTGGATGCTTGAAGAATCATAATCAATCCTATTATGAGTTGATCTCCTTAATCAAGAAGGATTTTGCACCCCTTAATCTTTAGAAACAAATCTTCATTGAGTAGAATCTGAATCCTATTCGAACTCCACCAGAAGAGGCGCATGAAAACGAAACTACGCATATAGAACTGCCCTATTAGTTGACTAATAATTTGGCCTAGTCAACTAATCCCTTCTATTAGTCGACTAATAAAACTTATTAGTCGACTACTATATTTTGTCTCCTTTTTGTATATGTCCTTGTATCTGTCATACTCAACTAGTACTTCTGATTAGTCGACTAATAGTCCTATTAGTCGACTTTTAGCAAGACTATTAGTCGACTAACGTTTCTTGATCTGCTTCTTTTCTTCTCTCCAAGCAATCATCTTCTTCTCCAACTTATTTGGACACGGGCTGCATTCAACAAGTCTGAAGTGTCGGTCAGCCATTGCTCAGCCTCCAAGGGTTTCTCTCCACCCGTGAATATGGCTGGCTGCAGCCTCCTGAAGTCTGAAATGTTCCCCGGCCTCTGTTCCTTAGGTGCTGCTATCTCTTGCCGGAGAAGCTCGGTCTGCTGCTGCTGGTTCTCCATCATCATCTGGATAACCCTCAATATATCCACATTCTCTCCCGCTGCTCCATTCGATGCTGATCCAGAGTTGCTGCGGCCCGATCTCCTCTCCATTCGATACTAGGTATGGATAGACTGGAAGGAGCTGGAAAATGGAATGGAGGGACTTCAGGATATGAAGGAAGAAATCAAGGAGGACTAGACGTAGAATCAAGAAGGACTAGGTGACTTTGTACATTGTAGTTGGCATTAGCAAATTACAGGAATTTGCAGCTTGTCTGTACTATAGGGGTAAGAGCCTACGCTCTGATACCAACCTGTAACGCCCCGATTTCCACGGATACGGGGACGTCACTGCGACGTATATACGTAGGTCAGAAAGTGCCCCCACGTATATACGCTAAGCATAAAGTACAACAAGAAAGGATCAGAGTGCAACACAAAGCGTGGTATACACACACATGCCAACATAAAGGTACAGATACAAAGTCATCACAGTATGATAAACATTACATATTACATATGTCTTTTATCATAACAAGTCCAAAAGTCAAATATACAATAAGAAGACAAAATGCTCACGAGTAGGATGAAGATCCCGTGAGTCAAAAGGAGTCAGGTGCAAGGAACTGGAGCTAAGATGCCTGCTCGCCAAGGAGAGCTCGATCTACGGTGGACAACTCTACTTCGATCCAAGCTCCGGAATCTGAATATGCAAATCCAAGGAATCAAGACATATAACAATAAATGAGCTACAGCCAAGTGGCTAAGAGACATGAATAGGGGTTAGAACACAAGTATGGAATATAAGGACAGGTATTAACATAATCATAAAACGGAAAATACAAGTAAAGCTGATTACAAGCAAAAGTGATTGTATATGCTTAAGTCACGGTCCCATGAGACTAATACATCGAGGGAATAATCCAAACAAGGAAACCCTCATCTATATACCTCTA
The DNA here is from genome assembly GCA_038442645.1 of Agave tequilana. Taxonomy (NCBI): domain Eukaryota; kingdom Viridiplantae; phylum Streptophyta; class Magnoliopsida; order Asparagales; family Asparagaceae; genus Agave; species Agave tequilana. Next base: position 103,088 of record JAVJIF010009088.1, on the reverse strand, counting down.
TCTCATGCCACGGTAATCCAAGCATATAGAATCAGAGTTGCAAATCATACTATAATCATAACGAGAATACATAACAAGAAGACATGAATCATAATGAGAAAGACGTAATCCAATAACCGGAGTCATCACTGGAATCACGACAAGTAAATAAGAGTCACAATATAACATGAGTCATAACAGGGACTAGGACAGGAATCATAGCTGGTACACATAACGGTAACTATAACAGAGAACATAACTGACATCTATCATTGTTATTATTATTCGCCTAACTCATATATCTAGGTATGTGTTTCGGTATCGATCCCAACTCACATACATCCATATATAAGCTATTCGAGGTTTGTTAACGGAAGTAGATGGAGAACTGATAACACTTCTTATAGTAGTTTCCATACACCTGGAACCGGTTTTGGAGGCCCAAGTCCCCCTAACAGTCATATAGTGTGGGCCCAAGGTCCCACTAACAGTAATCTCCATATCCCGCCCACCTACTATAAGCAAGGTATCATTCCGGCATCCATCACTTCCACCCATACCCCATACAAGTTGTAGCTTATTAAGGATTATCAGTTTACGGGAAAATGAACATAACAGTAATAGCCCTACAGATTCAAGAGGTGGCCCCCATGGATTCAAGAGGTGGCCCCCACCGTGTGGTGTGGCACTTTGTTCCATGTGGCACTTTGTTCTGAGGGAGCGGATTCTAGAGGTGGCCCCCACCGAGTATGGTGTGGCACTTAGTTCCATAAAACAAGGCAGGGTTCCCGTAAACAAGATAATCATGAAGTCAGGTGTATCATGCTTGGTTTTAAAAGATAGCATGACGAGGTGGTGATATATCACAAGCAATAAAACATAATAAAAGATTGATAATAAGCCGGGTCGGTCATAACATAACAATAGGGTTTTGTCAAGTAGTGGCATGCCAGGTGGTCAAGTGATAGCACATTGGAGGTCAGGTGATATACATGTGTTAAAAGGAAATAGATAACTGACGAGTCTGAATTATGACAAGGCAAGAGAAAACATAGAAGCAACGAAGAGTTCAACGACCTCGAAGGGTCTACCACGCATGGTATAAAATAAGGAAGCAATAATATCACAGCGAAGTACAAGTATAAGAATGAAACAAGCAGTTGCATGGCAATACATAAACCTGGGAATATGAAGTGACAAGAGATGATATACACCAATTAATGGATCATAAAGTACAAGCTATGAAGCATAAGTAGGAATAATATATAGTACATGTATCAAGGGTGAGATACATAGTCAAGAAGGAAATCACAATACCAGACAGTCACAAGTTAGTCGACTAGGTTGGAATAGTAGTCGACTAATAGAAGGGTTAGTCGACTAGGAAAATAGGGTGGTCGACTAACAATGTGTTCCAGGGAGTTTGGGTTTCTGTTTCAGGAAGAGTTAGTCGACTAGGTAAAAAGGGTAGCGACTAACAGGGGACTACAAGTCGACTAATGGATACCTAAGTCGACTAAGTTGAGATACAGAGAGTTGAGCTTGTTTCAGGAGTCGACTAGGGGAATTCTAGTAGTCGACTAACAGGATATCTAGTCGACTGGTAATAGGGACTAGTCGACTAAAACTGTGTTTTCCAGTAAAGTTGAGTTCCAGCTAAGGGTTCTAGTCGACTAGGTTCTAGGTCAAGTCGACTAATAGTGGTCGGGGAGCAGTTTACAGAACAGAACTTGGGGGTTGTTCTTGATGGTAAAAATGTGATTTTTATGACATGTGAGCATAAGATATGGGGATACAAGTGTGCTAGGAAGGGAACATGTCTTGGTGAGTAAGGATACTCACTTGGATTGGTTAATTTGGAGCTTGATCCAAGGTGTAGACGATGGCTTCAACCCACAAATAGTTGTTGCTTGAGTTGGAGAAGATGATCTTGGTGTTGCTTTGGGAGTTGGAGGTTGAAGATGAAGTCTTGGTGATGCCCTAGATGAAGCTCTTGAAGTCTTGAGAGGGAGGAGGGATCTTGGTGAAGTGGGTTTCTCTTTTGGTGAAGTGAGGAAGAAGAGGGGTAAAATGTGAAGGAGAAACTTATATAAGAATGGGATTTTGTGAAGGGGGTGGAATTAAAATAGATGAGAGGGGTTTTGTGCAAAAAGGAAGAGGGCAAGGTGTCCCTCACCTGGCCACTTGGCCGGCCATGGGAGAGAGAGAGAGTGAGTGGGATTTGATGGGGAAGTGGGTGGGATTATTTGGAAATTTGGAGAAAGTGGAATTTAGGAAAATTGGGAAAAACAATTGGTTTGTGAAAGGAGAAAAGAAATAGAGGAAAAAGGAAAAAGAAATTAATAAGAGGAGATATTTTCCCTTGGACTCAAATGAAACTGCTGGATAGACAGATACCCGGGTTAAAGTCAAAGATGTGGAAATCATTTCGGAAAATGCCGGAATCGTCCGAAATTCAAGTATCTCGGAACGATTCGAAATAATTATCAAAAATCCATAATAATATATAAAGACCAATAGTGAAATCCGTTTGAAGAAATACTTTATAGTTTTGAAACTAAAAATCCTGGAATCAGCTACCTACCGACTCCGAAAGAATTTTCATAAAATCATAAAATTCTCAGAAAAGAATGTAAATAAGAAATATGATTCTAAGTAATTATGTCTAAAGGATCATCATGAAATTCCAAACAATTTGAGAATTAAAAATCCGGGAATCGGTCAGCGGCACTGGCCGACACCGGTTTTGAAGATTTTCAACTTAATCACAGAAAATTCCAGAAAATCATAGAAAATCCAAAATATTGGAAAACGATGTTTAAAACTGAAATCGGTCGAATCGGATAACCAAAATGTCTAAAACAAGTAAAACTCTTGAGATCGAGTCCCCGGCTCAGACCAAGGCTGACTCCGAGTTCATCGATCCAAATCCAAGGCAAAACAATCATATAAGGAATTCATAATACAGAATAAATACAGGAAACAAATCGAAAAAATACGATCGAAAATCTGAATACGAAACTAAGTACGTATTCCGGGAACGGGGTATTACAATCCATCCACCTTACAAAAATTGCGTCCTCGCAATTTCGTTAAGGGGTAAATTGATCACAAGGAGGACAAAGGCTGGAATAAAGGCTTCACAAAACCAAAACAGGGTTAAGATGAACACAGGAAGGACCAGGATAGACAATGGGAACAGGATAAGACGGAATATTTAGAGGGGTAACCAACCCAAAATACAAAAGGTCAGGGGGGTTGCTGTTACAGTGACATCCTCAAGGGTCCTGCTCCAGATACTGAGCTTCATACTCTGCTGCTGCTTCATATGATATCTCTGCTGCCATGTTGTGAACTTGGCCCCTGCCATAATCTGCTCTGGGTTTTGCTCCTCTCTGTGGGTGATCATGTTGCTGGGGTGGAAATGGAGCTCTTCGATCAACAGGTTCAGGGTTCCTCCTCAGTGGTGGCGCTGGAAGTGCTGGAGCTGGACGTGCTGGAGCTGGAAGAGCTGGTCTAACTGGTGCCGTATGCTCAAACTTTCTGTACCGGCAATCCCTGAGTGCATGACCTCTTGCCCCACATGCCAAACATAATCCATTGGCCACCCGACAATCTCTCTTATAGTATCCGGGCCTGTGGCAGAAATTGCATGTGATCTGAGGAAGAGGAGTTTGGAATGGTCTCTTCATCATCGGGCCCTGGGTTGCCCTATCCGCATCCTCCTCATCCATCAACTCAAAAGGTCTCTTCTTGGCTTGGCTCTTCATCTGATCTGCTTGCTTCTTCTCTAGTCCACGCTCCACTTCTCGAGCTATGGTGAGAACCTCTGAATATGTCTTCAGCTGTTGGGGCATCAAGAATACTTGTAGGTCCATCTGTAATCCCTGCTGAAATCTGCTTGCCCGCTTCTCTTCATCCGTCACCATATACGGGGCAAAGCGGCTCAATCTGAGAAACTCCGCGGCATACTCATCCACGGACTTACTCCCCTGCCGAAGTCTGATGAATTGCTCTTCCATGTCCTTCTGGGTTGTGACAGGGAAGAATCTGCTGTAAAAACTCTTGGAGAAGGTGTCCCAAGTGACAGGCTTCTCCAATCTGGCCTCCTCTGCTAGCCACCAAGTCCTGGCTATATCCTTCAGTTGAATCTTGGCAACCTCAACTTGGTTCTCCTTTGGGACACGGGCTGCATTCAACAAGTCTGAAGTGTCGGTCAGCCATTGCTCAGCCTCCAAGGGTTTCTCTCCACCCGTGAATATGGCTGGCTGCAGCCTCCTGAAGTCTGAAATGTTCCCCGGCCTCTGTTCCTTAGGTGCTGCTATCTCTTGCCGGAGAAGCTCGGTCTGCTGCTGCTGGTTCTCCATCATCATCTGGATAACCCTCAATATATCCACATTCTCTCCCGCTGCTCCATTCGATGCTGATCCAGAGTTGCTGCGGCCCGATCTCCTCTCCATTCGATACTAGGTATGGATAGACTGGAAGGAGCTGGAAAATGGAATGGAGGGACTTCAGGATATGAAGGAAGAAATCAAGGAGGACTAGACGTAGAATCAAGAAGGACTAGGTGACTTTGTACATTGTAGTTGGCATTAGCAAATTATAGGAATTTGCAGCTTGTCTGTACTATAGGGGTAAGAGCCTACGCTCTGATACCAACCTGTAACGCCCCGATTTCCACGGATACGGGGACGTCACTGCGACGTATATACGTAGGTCAGAAAGTGCCCCCACGTATATACGCTAAGCATAAAGTACAACAAGAAAGGATCAGAGTGCAACACAAAGCGTGGTATACACACACATGCCAACATAAAGGTACAGATACAAAGTCATCACAGTATGATAAACATTACATATTACATATGTCTTTTATCATAACAAGTCCAAAAGTCAAATATACAATAAGAAGACAAAATGCTCACGAGTAGGATGAAGATCCCGTGAGTCAAAAGGAGTCAGGTGCAAGGAACTGGAGCTAAGATGCCTGCTCGCCAAGGAGAGCTCGATCTACGGTGGACAACTCCACTTCGATCCAAGCTCCGGAATCTGAATATGCAAATCTAAGGAATCAAGACATATAACAATAAATGAGCTACAGCCAAGTGGCTAAGAGACATGAATAGGGGTTAGAACACAAGTATGGAATATAAGGACAGGTATTAACATAATCATAAAACGGAAAATACAAGTAAAGCTGATTACAAGCAAAAGTGATTGTATATGCTTAAGTCACGGTCCCATGAGACTAATACATCGAGGGAATAATCCAAACAAGGAAACCCTCATCTATATACCTCTATCTCATGCCACGGTAATCCAAGCATATAGAATCAGAGTTGCAAATCATACTATAATCATAACGAGAATACATAACAAGAAGACATGAATCATAATGAGAAAGACGTAATCCAATAACCGGAGTCATCACTGGAATCACGACAAGTAAATAAGAGTCACAATATAACATGAGTCATAACAGGGACTAGGACAGGAATCATAGCTGGTACACATAACGGTAACTATAACAGAGAACATAACTGACATCTATCATTGTTATTATTATTCGCCTAACTCATATATCTAGGTATGTGTTTCAGTATCGATCCCAACTCACATACATCCATATATAAGCTATTCGAGGTTTGTTAACGGAAGTAGATGGAGAACTGATAACACTTCTTATAGTAGTTTCCATACACCTGGAACCGGTTTTGGAGGCCCAAGTCCCCCTAACAGTCATATAGTGTGGGCCCAAGGTCCCACTAACAGTAATCTCCATATCCCGCCCACCTACTATAAGCAAGGTATCATTCCGGCATCCATCACTTCCACCCATACCCCATACAAGTTGTAGCTTATTAAGGATTATCAGTTTACGGGAAAATGAATATAACAGTAATAGCCCTACAGATTCAAGAGGTGGCCCCCATGGATTCAAGAGGTGGCCCCCACCGTGTGGTGTGGCACTTTGTTCCATGTGGCACTTTGTTCTGAGGGAGCGGATTCTAGAGGTGGCCCCCACCGAGTATGGTGTGGCACTTAGTTCCATAAAACAAGGCAGGGTTCCCGTAAACAAGATAATCATGAAGTCAGGTGTATCATGCTTGGTTTTAAAAGATAGCATGACGAGGTGGTGATATATCACAAGCAATAAAACATAATAAAAGATTGATAATAAGCCGGGTCGGTCATAACATAACAATAGGGTTTTGTCAAGTAGTGGCATGCCAGGTGGTCAAGTGATAGCACATTGGAGGTCAGGTGATATACATGTGTTAAAAGGAAATAGATAACTGACGAGTCTGAATTATGACAAGGCAAGAGGAAACATAGAAGCAATGAAGAGTTCAACGACCTCGAAGGGTCTACCACGCATGGTATAAAATAAGGAAGCAATAATATCACAGCGAAGTACAAGTATAAGAATGAAACAAGCAGTTGCATGGCAATACATAAACCTGGGAATATGAAGTGACAAGAGATGATATACACCAATTAATGGATCATAAAGTACAAGCTATGAAGCATAAGTAGGAATAATATATAGTACATGTATCAAGGTGAGATACATAGTCAAGAAGGAAATCACAATACCAGACAGTCACAAGTTAGTCGACTAGGTTGGAATAGTAGTCGACTAATAGAAGGGTTAGTCGACTAGGAAAATAGGGTGGTCGACTAACAATGTGTTCCAGGGAGTTTGGGTTTCTGTTTCAGGAAGAGTTAGTCGACTAGGTAAAAAGGGTAGTCGACTAACAGGGGACTACAAGTCGACTAATGGATACCTAAGTCGACTAAGTTGAGATACAGAGAGTTGAGCTTGTTTCAGGAGTCGACTAGGGGAATTCTAGTAGTCGACTAACAGGATATCTAGTCGACTGGTAATAGGGACTAGTCGACTAAAACTGTGTTTTCCAGTAAAGTTGAGTTCCAGCTAAGGGTTCTAGTCGACTAGGTTCTAGGTCAAGTCGACTAATAGTGGTCGGGGAGCAGTTTACAGAACAGAACTTGGGGGTTGTTCTTGATGGTAAAAATGTGATTTTTATGACATGTGAGCATAAGATATGGGGATACAAGTGTGCTAGGAAGGGAACATGTCTTGGTGAGTAAGGATACTCACTTGGATTGGTTAATTTGGAGCTTGATCCAAGGTGTAGACGATGGCTTCAACCCACAAATAGTTGTTGCTTGAGTTGGAGAAGATGATCTTGGTGTTGCTTTGGGAGTTGGAGGTTGAAGATGAAGTCTTGGTGATGCCCTAGATGAAGCTGTTGAAGTCTTGAGAGGGAGGAGGGATCTTGGTGAAGGGGGTTTCTCTTTTGGTGAAGTGAGGAAGAAGAGGGGTAAAATGTGAAGGAGAAACTTATATAAGAATGGGATTTTGTGAAGGGGGTGGAATTAAAATAGATGAGAGGGGTTTTGTGCAAAAAGGAAGAGGGCAAGGTGTCCCTCACCTGGCCACTTGGCCGGCCATGGGAGAGAGAGAGAGTGAGTGGGATTTGATGGGAAGTGGGTGGGATTATTTGGAAATTTGGAGAAAGTGGAATTTAGGAAATTGGGAAAAACAATTGGTTTGTGAAAGGAGAAAAGAAATAGAGGAAAAAGGAAAAAGAAATTAATAAGAGGAGATATTTTCTCTTGGACTCAAATGAAACTGCTGGATAGACAGATACCCGGGTTAAAGTCAAAGATGTGGAAATCATTTCGGAAAATGCCGGAATCGTCCGAAATTCAAGTATCTCGGAACGATTCGAAATAATTATCAAAAATCCATAATAATATATAAAGACCAATAGTGAAATCCGTTTGAAGAAATACTTTATAGTTTTGAAACTAAAAATCCTGGAATCAGCTACCTACCGACTCCGAAAGAATTTTCATAAAATCATAAAATTCTCAGAAAAGAATGTAAATAAGAAATATGATTCTAAGTAATTATGTCTAAAGGATCATCATGAAATTCCAAACAATTTGAGAATTAAAAATCCGGGAATCGGTCAGCGGCACTGGCCGACACCGGTTTTGAAGATTTTCAACTTAATCACAGAAAATTTCAGAAAATCATAGAAAATCCAAAATATTGGAAAACGATGTTTAAAACTGAAATCGGTCGAATCGGATAACCAGAATGTCTAAAACAAGTAAAACTCTTGAGATCGAGTCCCCGGCTCAGACCAAGGCTGACTCCGAGTTCATCGATCCAAATCCAAGGCAAAACAATCATATAAGGAATTCATAATACAGAATAAATACAGGAAACAAATCGAAAAAATACGATCGAAAATCTGAATACGAAACTAAGTACGTATTCCGGGAACGGGGTATTACACATTACTTACTAAGGCTTCTAAGTAATAAATTTAACAGAACACATATATAGAGAATCTTTTATAACCAAAAAATCAAAAACCATGACATTAATTGAAACCTGATGGGTATTCTTTAACTTTCTGGTGCCACAACTTGAAAGCCCTTATGTCAAACTTTTGCCTTTGCCCTGACCTGAAAATATAGTTATATGAATGGAGCGAGTTCAACAACTCAGTGAGTGAAGCATTTCAATAGTCAAGTGATATGAATATAATCAATGAAATAGATATAATCATGTGATATGGATAAAATAAGTGTATGTGTGCTGACATGTGTATGAAAGAATATACTGAAAGTAAACCTAGAGGGGGGTTAATAGGTATAAGGCTAATCTAATGACAAGTGATACGGAATTAAAACTAGTTGCAACACACTTAGTGTAACCAAAGAGTGTAGCCGAATTCCCGGTGAAGGGCTCTGTACTATCTCCTCTAAATTCCTCTAAATAAGAGTTGAGGCGCTATTTGAAGCTCTCTTGGTTGAACACAAGTATGGCACACAAACACTACCAAGCATATAAGTATGATATGAACAATATGAATCAATGCAAGGTAAATAAGAGAGAGTTTAGAGATAGTGGATCAATCGCAAACACCGAGATCTGTTTTGAGGTTCGAGCCACTGCTCTACGTCCCCGCCTTCACACAGAAGGATTTTCACTATATCGTCCACAGAGGACTTCCCACACAGGGAACCTCCACTAAGGATTTGGGTAATACAAATTAGGAGTACACAACTCCTCTCTCCAACAAATACAATCTCTACACAAGAGGTAAGGCACAACAACAATCACCTCTACACTTAGAGGGATAGGCACTTAGCCAAAATACGATCAACCTCTCAAGAGAGGGATAAGGCACTAAACCAAACAATAACAATCACCTCTCACTAGAGGGATGGGCACTTAGCCAAACAACAATCACCTCTCACTAGAGGGATAGGCACAAAGTCAAACAAACCACAATCACCTCTACACTTAGAGGGATACCAACACAACCAAACACAGCCTCCACAATCACATCTACACAAGAGGGATACCAACAAATACAAGAAGGTTACAACACTTGGTGGTCTCAACAATCACAAACCAATTTTTCCACAAAAATAAGATCCTATAGATAGGATAAATATGATAGCTCAAGTATGAGAACATAAAGAGTTTGAAAATCAAAATCACAAAGAAAAATACTTGAGAAAACTTCTAAGATTAAATAGAAAGAAGAACAAAATAATTCCCAATGACTTCTCTTTTTCTTTGAATTTTTCAACCCTTTTTAAAACAAATAAAGATGAAATCTTTAAGCCCAAAACTCTTTTAAAAACTTGCTACTAAACACTAAGAAGATGGGAAATTTTTATTCTCAAAAATCATGAAGAAACCAGCTCAAGAGATGGGTATTTATACTCTCTCAAAAATCTGCCCATTGGCAGCCAAGAAAGGTCAGAAATGACCTTCCGATCGACCGTCCGGTCGACCGGCCAACGGTCATTTTTATGATCGTTGAGCCACCGATCGATCGCCCATCGATCGGAGCCGGGAAACATATAGCAAAGGCTCTCTGCCAGTCGACTGCCCGATCGACCGGGGCCATTTCCAGAGAGCGGATGCTCTCTGGTGGTCGACCGACATCCGCTCTCTGCTGGTCGACCCACCTGATCGACCGGCCTTCCACATCGGTCGACCGGACCGGTCGACCGACGTCTACCTCGATCGACCGTCTGGTCAACCAGCAGACAGCCAGGTCCAAACTTTTAAGGATTGAAAGCTTGTCTTTTTACCTTCAATTAAATCCCATAAATTCTCATAAATTTCATAAAAATAAGTTCTTTTGAGATCTTTGAAATACAAATATGTGTGACTAAAATTCAACACATATTATAAACAATTTGAATCATTTTTGTGATATTGAAATTTGCCTTTAAATCAAAATCAGTATTTTCCAAAAACTTTGATTTTGAAATGGAAAACCGTTTTCTCCAAAACTCATGTAAATACAAAAATATGGTATTAAAACAACTTTAAAGCATATTGTACATGGATAGAATCTAATATACATAAAAGATATTATATCTATGTTTTTGACATGAAATCTAAAATCGGTTAAATGGAAAACCAAAACAATTAAACTTTAAACTTGTGTATGTATGTGAACTTGAGCATATCAACACTATCTAATCTTTACACAAGATTTAAATAATCTAAACACAAACTGAAGTCTTCTTGTCTCCAAGCCGTCTCGATCTAAACGCGATCCAACGAGCTTGACTCCAACCGAGTACTAGATGCGATCTTGACGCTCGAGCTCTGAGTCAACATGTGAAAGCTCTAAGACTCTTTTGTTGAAGCTAATCACCTTGATCACATATCTGAAACTAAATATCACAAGATTATTAGTAAACTATAACTACATGAGTTAATCATCATCAAAACTAGAGTGATGGGCCTCCGGGCCAACAATCTCCCCCTTTTTGATGATGATAAAACTCATGGAGTTATATATACATGGATTAAAGTTAAGCTTCATAGAAGCTCCCCCTTAACTCATGCATAGTAATAAACAATAAAGATATTCAATGTATGCATAAAATAATTAGTACATATTAACATATATGCTTTGATATCAATTGAAAACAAAATACATATGCTCTGATATCAATTGAAAAAAAATAAACATGAATATAAATGACATAAACATGTATATGTAAAATTCTTAATCTTTTAAGAAAATACATAAACATGGGAAATCATGCATAAACATGCATATATAAAACTCTCAAATTTCTCTCCCCCTTTTTGTCAATCATCAACAAAAGGGCATAAATAAACTCAAAACAATTTTCTTCTTTTGGTCAAATCAAATAAGAAGGATGTATATGCGATATACATTCATGAAGAGGAGAGACGTAAAATTAACTCTCCCTGCATACATGCATTACATGAAGAAGAGATGACTAAACCCTAATCACATAACGTATAGTATATAATGTATAAAAAGGAGATGTGAAGTTCCCCCTACACATGTGTAAAACATAGAGAAGAGAGATCAAGCTCCTCAATATGAAATACACTCAACATGAATCTATATAAGGAGAAGATGTTAAGCTTCCCTTGCATATAAGCAATACAATTCAAAACATTGTGATACCAATTGAAAAATATATCAATTGTGATAAAGGTATACATTGAAACATTATGATACCAATTTATGATACCAATTAAAAATAAACAAAACATTTTGAATATACCAATTGAAAGTAAATAAATTTTTAAGATACTAAAAGATACCAATTTGAAAATATCTTGATTCAATTTAAAAATGTCTTGTAAATCTTTGATGCCAATAGAAAATGAAATATTATATGTTTTGATACCAATTGAAATATGTATATTGAAAATCTTGATACCAAATGAAAGTAACAACCAATTAAAAGTAGAAACCAAATTATTTTAGGTAAACATAACTCATATCAATATAGATACCAATTTAGAATGAAACAAGATACCAATATTGAAAATGTTAGTATATACCAAAACAAAGTATTTTTTATCATAAAGAATGGGAGTAAGATACTAATTGAAAATAAACTCAATTGAAAGATACCAATTGAAAGATAAAATATGAATTTTCTCCTCTTTTATGAAATACCAACAAAAATAATGCATAAGCTTGTATAAGATACCAATTAAAAAATAATTAACATTAAGGAGTAATTCAAGCTTAGCATAAATATAATTTGTGCTTTAAGATGTAAAGATATAGTAAGCACAATCAAATCACGTATATATGTATGAAAATGTAAATATCAATCAAAATTGATACTATTTAAAATTTTAAGCATACATATATAGAAAATAAAATATGAGTATACAAAAAAATTATTAATTGTAATACCAATTGAAAATACAATGAGGACCAAATGTATAACTCATAAATAACCTCCCTTTCATGCACATATTTTAAATAGATTTTCAATTTGAGCATAAAAGGCAAGGTCTCTCATCCGTCCGCCCTTCGATGGAAGGGATTTTCAGAAATAAGTTAAAAAAAAGTTTAACATGTTTTAAAACTCTTCCAAAATGAAGAAATACACAACTAATTTTATGATAATCTTGAAAACTTGTACGAAATCCTTCAAGTAAAGGAAAAAAATAAGTGTATATCCATGAAAATATGAAAATCACTTAACAATTGACATTCAAAGTCTATAAAGCATATATAAAGCCATGAAAACAAAAATCATAGGTAAACAAGAATAATGTAAGTACAAGAGTCATGTAATCAACAAAAATCATGAAAATAGGCGATGAAGCTCAATATGAAATTAAAAGAATATGAAAATCATAGAAAATTTAATTTTCATCATAATAGTTCCAACTTTAAGGTATTTGTATGTTTTATCAAAAAAAAGAGGTATACATACATATCCCTAAATACAAATGAGTCCATAAAGAAATTTGGATGAAAAGTAAATGACTCAAGGGTGTACATGTATATCTAAAGTTTTAACCAAAATTAACATATACATGAAATACATTTTTATTTTAAAAACATGTCCAAAATAGGGAATACAAGTTGAAATGCAAGAGTCATCAAAACTAGGTTATACTAGTACATCTAATGGGTACAAATGAGCAATTAAGCACAAACATATAATAATCGATTTGTGGGTCACTAGATGCATAAGTATATACACAAGTTTTATAAAAATTTAATTAAAACATGTAATCAAAATATGAAGTGCAAAAAACATAAACAAAACCAATATGATCATTAGGTTAAATGTACATGTTTTAGAGTTATGATATACACAATAGCTAAACTAAAGTGAGAACACAAAATATAGATCTATATGAACATGGATGTATCTCAAATACTACATATGTATATCACAAATCTAATTATCATAGCATTTAACATAATAATCATGAAAAATCAAAATATACTAAAAATCAACAATATAAAAGCATGTAAACTAAATGAGAGTTAGAGATCGTTACCAAAACCATTAGGTATAATCTCTAAATCTCCAAACCATGGTGGTCCTCCAACCAAACTTTCCTTGAAAGTGATGCATCCAAAAGTGTCACCATATAGCTCGGAACGCATTCACCTCAAGGCACCAATGCCCTCATGTCATGTGAGAGCCCACACCTATATCAAATAAAATAGGAGTGGATTTTGGTACCCATACTCTATTGGGTCCATGGGGGTTAGCACCTTTCCTAACCCAAACAAACTTGTTTGCTAAATTTGAATCATTAATTCTATCATAGCAAAATTTTACAAGGTGGCCCTAACATCCACAATGTGTGTACATATGAGCATACCTAGTGTCATATGTATGAGCGTGAGAAGCATGTGTATGCCGTGGTTTGTGTGCATACATAGGAGGAGCATGTTTCTTTCGAAACATAGATTCCAACTGTGTGTGGTTCATGGCACATTGGCGTAAAGTGGAGCCTAAACAATCAAAACTCTTCTTTAAAGTAAATATATCATTTTCAATTATGGAAGCAGAGGTGGAGCATACAATAGGTATACTACTATGTGGTGAAGCATGGCAAACATGTGTATCTAAATCATTTTTCAAAGATTTATTTTCATTAGTAATCAAATCCAATTCTTTTGAAATAGAAATAATTTTGTTTTTCAAAGAATCATTTTCTTTTAAAGCAAAGACAAGTTTTGAAGATAGAACTTTATTTTTCTTCAAAACTTTCTCACAATTGTTTTTACCTTTTAAGATTTTGTTTTCATTTAAGACAAGATCAAGTTGGAATTTCAATGAGTTCCTTTCATTTGAAATCTCTGTTTGGTGGGGAAAATTGAAGATCGAGAAGTAACTTCTTTGTTTGATTGTAAAGAAAATTACAGCGGATCAATAATCCTCTTACAAGAGAGGGAGATATTTCAAGCTTAAATCTCCCCTTTGTTTAAAGCCGGGTTCTAGATGTGGCGATAAAAAGTGAATCTTGTTTTTCGTTGATCGGGTGAATGTCAGGTCCTTTGAGAATCCTCTCTTTGGATAGTAAACGAAGTAACACAGCTTCTGTCCACCAAGGATCTCAAAGAGATTGTAGGCAAAGACGAACTTGTACGCAGCAAGTTGTTCGAAGAGTAGAACTCTCTCTTTCTTTTCAGCTAGAGGTCTTGGTGCTTCTACGGCTTACAACCGAAGTTCTTCTTACCAAGAATTTTTCGACCCCTCTTCTATAGCAAACTAGGCTATTTATAGAGGTTTCAGGGGGTAAACATGTCCGCTAAAAATACTCCATAATGGCGGTTAACTCCCTCAGTACCTGGGCAGTAATTGACCCAGTAATAAGGGCAGTTATAACGGAGACGCAGGTTTTGAGCCTTGCATCTTACTATTGAAGTAATGCTTGAGAGATGCGGGTTTTCCGTTTTGCGTCAGGCTTCATATGAGGCGTGGGTTTCAAGCTCTGCGTCTTGGTACTGCAATAATGCTAAGATGCGGCTTTCGCGCTCCGCATCTTGGACCTCGCAGTGATGTTAACACGCGGGTTTCAACCCTCGTGTCTTAGTGCTGCGCTAGTGGCGATGACTAGCCTTGCGTCTGGAGTTTGGATTCTACTTTTTAACGACTTGTCTTCAGTAATTTTTACACCGTCTACAGAACCCCCTCCAAAGTTTTCGATATTCCGCGGTTGACTGGGATGGATTTTGAAAATACTTTGGACTCTGGTTGAATTCATACTTCCATGATTGGACTGATAATCATTTGAGATACTCTGAGCTTGATCTTATTTGGAGTATGGTCTTCGTGAGTGTACTGTAAGACTCTTTGAATCCACCAAAGATGATCGTGGTGAGTGTCTAGATACCCAATCCAGACCTCCTCAGTGCTCTGAGCTAATTGTTGGTGTACTTTGAAGCAGGGGTAAATAGTCGTCTGCTTGTGCCAGTGTACTATTGAATGGATTTACAAAGCAAAGACGAATGCAAGTCTTGTAGACGCAGGGGTCATGTTGGTTTAGAGACGCAGTCCTCATTCGGAGTGGGGACGCATCTATTAATTTGCTGAAGAAATGCGGCCTCTGGAGGGACACGATCTTTGAAGTGAAGACGCAGCACTCACTCCGTTGACTAGGCGCGGCTTTCATTTACAGT
The DNA here is from genome assembly GCA_038442645.1 of Agave tequilana. Lineage (NCBI taxonomy): Eukaryota > Viridiplantae > Streptophyta > Magnoliopsida > Asparagales > Asparagaceae > Agave > Agave tequilana. Next base: position 87,600 of record JAVJIF010009088.1, on the reverse strand, counting down.
GGAGATGCAGTTTTGGGCCCCTCAAGAATGACGCGCGGGTCTTCAGCTGGTAGGTAGGGACGCAACTCTGACTCAATAGAGATGCGGGCTCTGGTCCCTTAAGAGGGCGCATCCTTAAAGCGCGAACCTGTGTCCTTGATAAAGGAGACGCGGCCTTCAGGTTCAGGACGCAGCTTTCAAGTCTTGTGAATGGGTGTGAGCTCAATACGCAATTCCTGAATAGTCATGGAGGGTGGATCCCACTCGCTGAGGAGACGCGGTTGTGGACCACTTGAGGAGACGCGGTTGTGGACTCTTCAATAGGAATGAAAGGAACGCAGCCCTCGGGTTTATGAAAGGTCGTGGACTTGTGGACACGACCATTGAGTCTTCGCCTGACATCGCTTCCTAAGCGTTACATGCAGCCCATCTTAAAGATCTTGTTGGATCTTTTAATGCCAGGTCGGCATTGACGATTGGGACTTCTGTCCTTCAATGTTTCCCGAAGTGTTAATCCACACGTCAGCTCCTTATTGGGCTTTGACATTCGTGTAAGAATTAAAGCTGATGGCTTTGATTTTTATGCCATTAATTGTAAGCCTTATGGCTTGCCTACAAATAGGCCTCATCTCCCTTAATAGTCCATTAGTTAGATTGTTTCTCTTTAAGAACATGCGCTCTAAAGGTCATCGTTTTGATTTATCCTTCTTCCCTTCAAAAGGATGTGTTCCAATGAACAGCAAGAACTCAAAGCTTTCATTCTTTCCTTTAATCTTTTCCAGAGATTATCATTGTCAAGTGATTTTAAGATCAAAATGCATCGCTTTAAGTACCTTTTACGGCTGCGCCTTGATGCATAAAGTTCAACCTCGAGAGGGTTCTTCTGTGGGTAGGAACCGCTTGTCGCCATGAAATACTCAGTTCTGCTGAGTTTCTGTTTTCTTGCCCCTCAAAGAGATTCGATCTCTTGATCTTCTCTTGAAGTCTGACTGATGCGCCTGTTATCCGAAAGTCGCGTCTTTTAGACTTCTTGATGAAGCGCGAGTCGATTGACCTTGGATTTTAACTCAAAATCCTTTGAATGCGAGTGTGATGAACTCTGTACTTGGAGCTTAAGATGCGAGCTTTGTACATAAAGCCCGCGTTTGAGGTGCTTGACTTGAAGAATTTTAATTCTTTCGAGAACTCTGGACTTAGATGTTGCAATCCCTATTTTTTCTAAAATGCGGGTGTGGCGGCCTCTGCGTCTGAGTTACCTTGCATTTTTTATTTCGGACGTGGGTCTCAAACCAGACTGCGTTTAGATCTGCACTGGTCAACTCCGCATTTGAAGTTCACAGCTTCAACTGCGTCTGCCCTTTAGCTTTTACGCTGTCTTGATAGAATTTTAAATCTTCTGCACCGATCATCCCCGTGTCTGAAGTTCACAACTTCAATCGCGTTTGCCCTTCAGCTTTTACGTTCCTGCCTTAACAGAATTTTAAACTTTTAGTTTTTGCTTCTTGCAGGTTCTGGCAGCTTTAGTCAGTCTTCCGCATCTTCCTTGGCTTGGGAGAATATTTCGACCAGCAAGCTTGTTCGATTGGTGAGCATTCGGGGAATCAAAGCTCTTGTTCATGGGCGAGGAGGAATCACGCGGTTAATGACATCCGTGAAGGCCTTATTGGACATGACGCACCAGTAATGCCCCGGGTTTGTCATTGTCACAGTAGGCATGGAGGTGGGTATGGTCCTCTTGCAGGTCACAGGAATGAGGACGTCACCTGTAAGGTCTCAGATCCTCTCTTCACCAATCTTACCCCCAGAAGTGACATCGACGAAAAACCCATGCTCATTAGATGACTTTCTGGTGATGGAGATGTTCATCAACGAAGGACTACGGCCCACACCAGTTGGTCGGATGGAATCAGAATGTTCTTCTGCATTTCGACCTCGAGAAACACCATTGTTCTCGGTTAGCAATGAGCTTCTTCAATGTTTACATCATGCATCATGGTGTAATCAGCATCCGATCGTCTCAACACTGGTCAACTATGACATGATTCAGTGGAAGAAGAGAAGAACATTTCTTCGGTGCTCTTTCAAACATCTTGTATTTGGAGTGGTGGAAATACCTCAAGGAGTGAGTGCAACCTTTTACTGAGAGAGAGGGACTTCTTTGTACTCCTTTATTGTAACACTCAATCTTATTGTATAGGAGAGTATTTTGTATCACTTTCATATATTTAAATATCAATAAAAGTGACACTTTTTCTTGTCTCCTTATATGTCTTGAATTCCTTTTTCGCATTGAAAATTAGACAAATAGAAGTAGGAACTCTTGGCTTGCTAAAAATATGATAATAATCTTAACAAGTCAAACTTGGGAAAAATTCCATTTCAGGAATTTAAGAATGCTGTCAGAGCTGCGATGTTAACTTGACAGGAGTAGAATAGTTTCCGTGAACTTGCCACTCTATGAATGAGAATGACAAGTGAAGTTTACACCCCTACGGAGGATTACAAATGAGTATTCATCAGAGGTTTAGTATTAACTTGACTAGGACTCAGCTGGGGATTTGATGGAAACATTTCTAGAGGTGTAATGTTAACCTAACAATATTTTTAAATAGACTTGTTATTCTGTTAACAAGAATAACAAGGGAAACTAGACTCGCGGGGGATCTAGGAGAACTTTTAGTGTTAGAGGTGTGATATTAACTTAACAGGTTAGATTAAATCTTATCAGGAATGTGATGTCAACTTAACAAGGATGTGAGTCAGAGGTGTGATATTAACTTGACTCAATGAGATTTTCAGCTCCATTTGGGAAGACTGAAAGCATCACTGTCATAGGTGCAATGTTAAACTTGACAGTGAAGGTAATGCTAGAGGTGTAATTTTGAACTTGGTATTGGTCATCTCGACTTCGATAAGAAAGTTCGAGGGAAAGTCATGGCCATAGGTGTAATGTTGAACTTAACAATAAACTGGACGCTAGAGGTGTGATGTAAACTTAGCGTCGCTCATCTCAGTTTCGATACAGAAGCCTGAGGAGAAGTAACTGTTAGAGGTTTAATATTGAACTTGACAGCAACTTAATCACTGTTAGAGGTGTAGTGTTAAACTTAACAGTAATTTGCCAGAGGTATAATGTTAACTTGATAATAATCGATTTACGATATGAGCAATTTTGAGAATTTGTCATCCTATTGATGAGAATTGACAAGTGAAATTTAGAATGTCAGAAGTGTAATGTTAACTTGACAAATTTGAAGACTTGCTACTCTATGTAGAGTTGGTAGAGTTGAGACAAGTAAAGTTTGTACTCACTAGGGAGTATTGAAATTTTTCATTACCAGAGATATAGTGTTAACATAGCAATGATTGCATTTGTGGACCTACCCTTCTATAGAAAAGAATTGGTAGAGAATTTTAGTGGAAAGTAAACTGAACTGTCAGAGGTTTAATATTAACGTGACAACCGTTGATTTCCTGGGGACATGGGAAATTCGCCGTTAGAGGAGTAGTATTAACATAACACCGAGGATTTTTAAAGAATTTAGTTGTCATAGGTTTAATATTAACTTGACAGAATCCACTGGGGATTGGAAAATCTAATTTGTCAGAGGTTTAATATTAACTTGATAGAATCCAGTTCATTTCATTAAGGAGATGAACACCGGTATTTTTGTGGTCCTACCATTCTGTGGGTTAGAATTGGTAAGAGATTTTGGAGGAGAGAGTAGGACCAAGTCCACTAGGATTTTTAGCAAACCCTCAGCTATCAACAGATTTGGTGTACCTTTACCAACTACCGTTTGAGTTGGGCTAGCCATGCTATTTCCCTCAGCATGATGAGTTGTTGAAGACTTATGTTGGGCTTAAAAGCCAACATTTTTCTCTATCCTTAGCCGTCGGAGGCGTCGGATGTCAATCAGAAGATTAACTAAGCTAAAACCAAAGTTTCACATTTTGTTTCTTTCTCAGTATTTACATCATGCATCATGATGCAACCAGTGCTCGATTAGCTTAACACTACTCTACCTTGATGTGATCTAGTAAAGAAAAGAACCTCTTCTTAGATCTGGAGTTTTGATCAAAGGTGCAGTATTAACTTAATCGGGGAAGAGTGCTATCAAGGATAGTATTTCTTCAAGAATTTATCATTGATTAGCATCATAAGCGTATCACCATCTGAGATTATGAGGCGATATGCTCCATTTGAGTAGACCGACTCTACTACAAATGGTCCTTTCCGTTTGGGTTAAAATTTTCATTTTGTCTTATGTGTCATCACCATAGGCCTTCTGACAGCTAAGATAAAGTCATCTTTTTTGAAAGTTCGCTCCTTGACTTTCTTGCTGAAGGCTCTAGTAATTCAAGCTTGATAGAGCTCAATTTGCTGTTGAGCTTGCAGACGTTTATCATCTAAAGCCTCCAGCTCTTGGAGTCACAGTCGATACTTCTCCTCGTTTGTCATCTCTGCTGTCAAGGCGACGCGTAGAGATGGGATTTAGATTTCTAGTGGGAGTGCTGCTTTACACCCATATACCAAAGAGAATGGTGTAGCTTTCGTTGGGGTTCGAACCGTTGTACGATAGGCTCATAAGCATTCACCTAAGCTGTCGCCCCAGTCACGTTGGCTTTTCGAGACGAATTTCTTGAGAAGCTTTCTAATAGACTTATTGAAAGCTTCTGCGAGGCCGTTAGCAGCTGGGTAGTATGCCATTGAGGACACACTCTGGATTCTGAACTTATTGCAGAACCTCTAAAAAGCCTGACTAACGAATTGAGGCCTGTTGTCATGGACAATTCGTCGTGGCACACCAAAACGGTAGATGATGTGATGCTTTAGGAATTTGATCACATCAGATGTCTATACCTCCCTCAAAGGAATAGCTTCGGCCTATTTAGAGAAGTAATCGGTTATAGCTAAGATGAACCGATGTCCTTTGAATGATGGTGGGCTGATAGGATCGACTACGTCCATCCCCCATATCTCAAATGGCCAGGTAGAGATTGTAGAGCGAAGATATCCTGGTGCTTGATGGATAAAATCACCATGGACTTGACATGCGTGACATCGTTTGGCATAAGTGATGGCATCCGAGATCATCTTAGGCCAATAATATCCCAGTCTTTGGAGTCGATCCCCAAGCTTTGGACCAGGCTGATGAGCTCCACACATGCCATCATGCGCTTCTTGGAGTACTTCCTGCGCCTCTTTTTGTGATAGGCAGTGGAAGAGGATCACGTCATGCGATCAGCGATACAGTATTTGCGTAATCGCATTATAATAGAATTTAGGGGCTTTCCTTCTAATGGCAACCGCTTCTTTGGGATCATCAGGAAGGATGTCATATAAGGCATAGTCAATGTACGAGAATCGCTAATCTTTAGGCTCTTGACCGGCTGAAGTTTCAAGAGCTTCTTTGGCTTGACAGTCTCCTATCAGCTTTTGGTGATCTTCAAAAGTGACCCTTGGACAATACAAGTCGTGGCTGTAGACAAGTATTTTCTCTACCACTCTAGCTGGAAGGGCTAATGAGGCAGCGAGAGATGCCAGCGCATCTACATGCGCATTTTGCTGGCGTGGTACATGGTCGATGTAAAAGTTTCCGAACCTCTCGGCCATAGAGATGGGTGCGTTGTAATAGGATATTAAGTCTTCATGTCTGACTTCTTACTCCCCACGAATTGGTTAACGATGAGTTTAGAGTCACCGTATGCCTCGAGATTTTAACGCCAATCTCATCGGCGATTTGCATTCTAATCAAGAGGGCATTGTATTTCGCTACATTATTGGAGCAGGGCTCGGTTAATGAGAAAGCTTGAGGGATCACATAGTTCTGTAGGGAGACCAGTACTACCCCCACTCCGCTATAACATGCCCTTGCAGGCCTGATCTCGATGCACTGTTTAGGCTGTCTAAAAATCACTAAAGACAAGTCATCCAAAAGCAAAATCCAAACTCCAGACGCAAGGCTAGTCATCCCATCAGTGCAGCATCAAGATGCGAGGGTTGAAACCTGCATCTCAACATCACTGCAAGGATCGAGACGCGAGTGTTGAAATTCGCGTCCCAGCATTATTGCAGTGCCAAGACGCAGAGTCCAAAGCCCGCGTCTCACGTAAAACTTGACGTAGAATTAGAAGCTCGCTTTTCTCAAACATCACTTTAGCAACAAGACGCGAGACTTGAAACCCGCGTCTCAGTTATAACTGCCCTCATTACTGGGTCAATTACTGCCCATGTAATAAGGGAGTTAACCCCCATTATTGAGTATTTTTAGGGGACACGTTCACCCCCTGAAACCTCTATAAATAGCCCAGTTTGCTATGGAAGAGTGGTCGGAAAAAGGTTGGATAATTCTTGGTAAAAAAGAACTTCAGTTGTAAGATGTAGAAATACCAAGATTTCCAGCTGAAAGAAAGAGAGAGTTCAACTCTTCTAATAACTTGTTGCGTACAAGTTCGTCTTTGCCTACACTCTCTTTGAGATCCTTAGCGAACAGAAGCTGTGTTACTTCGTCCGCCGTTTAAAGAGAGGATTCCTAAAAGGTCCTGACGTTCACCCAGTCAATGAAAAATAAGATTCACTTTCCATCGCCATATCAAGAACCTAGCACTAAACAAAGGGGAGATTCGAGTTTGGATATCTTTCTTCTCTTGTAAGAGGATTATTCATCCGCTGTAACTTTCTTTACAATCAAATAAAAAATTTGCTCCTCGATCTTCAATTTTCCCCCACCAACAAGAGATGGCGACTCCGCTGAGGGGAACTTTCTTAACTGATGAGCAAGTTGTGGCGCAAGGTGATGTCACCTATATAGGAAAAACGGTCGAATCACTTGTCATGGAGTTTGACAAGGCAAAGTATGAAGAGTTCCTCTCTTCTGGCTCTAAGACCCCTAAGGCACGGCAGTACCGCAAAGTCTCCTCGGGGACTTGCTCTCAAGTCCACTCTGAGATCCTCTCAGATGCGGCTGGCAAGAAGGATGTCGTGGTTAATCGCATCATACGTAACACCCGCATCAACATCTCCCATGAGACCCGTGTGATTAACGTTGCTGATGTTCAGCCTGTTCATACCCATCCCCTTCCTCAGCACCAAGTTACCGGGGGTTCCTATCAACTCGTACGGCGTAACCGGAATGTTGAGCGACGACAGAGACGGCGTGCGCGTCAACTATAGGTGCGAGAAGCTAGAACAACTGTCTGCCCAATAGATATAGGACGCGAGGTTCAAGCCCGCGTTTCTTCTGAATCACGTCAGACACGTGAAGTCTCGTTTGGAAATCCAAACGCGAAGCCCAACGGGCTTGCGTTTTTGAAGTGCCACCTCCCAAACGTGACAATCAGAAGCGCGAGGTCCGTGCTTCTCATCCGAGACACGAGACCCGCGTCTCTATAGTTATACGTGGGACACAGAAGGCCTGCGTTTCTCAAGTGTCGCTAGCCAGACGTGACAATCAGCAACGCGAGGTCCGCGTCTCTTCTCAGCAGAGGTGCGAGACCCACGTTTCACAGCCAAAACGCGAGAGCCGCGTTCATCTTATAGGACGTGAGCTCCGCGTCTCAGAACCTTGTGTCTCAGCTTTGTGAAGCAAGAATAGCTCTCAGAAGCTGAAAAGCCCTCAACGACACGAGGCTGATCTCTTTGATCCCCCTCCCACTGACCTAAGAGATTATTTGACAAAGAAGAGGAGTGATAATTTGATCACTCCATCTTGTTCCTGTGAACGGCTTATCACAGCAATGCTCTCTGAGTGCCGCTGCAGTTCACATGCGAGCCGCGGTCGATATTCAGACAGTCGACCCTAACTTCCCGATCAGCCAAAAGATATCGCTCCTGCAGAAGGAGGACCTTCTCTGACACGGAGTACCCTGAAATCACTACAAACATGACAAGCAGAAGTAGAAAAAACAACCAGTGGTCAGCTCTGACGAATCCGATACGGAACCAGAAGGAATGTATCGGCATACTCGTACTCGGACTGGTGCGGTCGCCTCGATCAACTACAGTGCCTTAGCTCAGGGCATTGAAGTAAAAGAATCGCATTCCGCCGTTGCAGAATCGCAGGCTTCGAACTCTTCCATAGAGAAGGAAGCCCTCGCGTACATGACAAATGCTCCTGAGACGGCCAGATGCTTTGAACAATAACCAAAGGGAACAATTCGAGATGATTCGTGCTCAACAAGAATCCATCGATTCGCTCAAACAGATGCTTGCACAATTGCTTGAAAATAAGAGGAAGTCAATCGACAAAATCTCCTCTAAAAAGTCTAAGGATAAACGAAAAGAAGGAGAAAGCTCATCTTCTGTACATATCGAGGAGAAAGAGCAATCTACCTCTGAGTCATCTAAATCCTCCTCTAAGGGGGAAGGCACCCGGACCATGGAAGGATTCATTCTAAAAGAATGAGTCAATTGGAACAACGTCTAGAAGCCCTTACTAATTGGAAAGGCCTCCGAGAAGCAGGAGTGGTCCGACCATATCCAGCCGAGTGGGACCTTGTTCCATACCCCCCAAGTTCAAAGCTCCGACCCTACAGGCGTTTGACGGCAAAGGGTCACCGAACCAACATATCTACTACTTCAACTCTCAGACAGGGAACGTGGTAGATAATGATGCCATCTTGGCACATTTGTTCATCAGCACTTTAAAAAGGCTTGCCTTTGAATGGTTCATGAAGCTCCCAGAAGACTTCATTAAAAATTGGAGTGATCTAGAGAAGCTCTTCCTAACGCTCTTTTTTGAAGATGACTCAGAGATTACAATGCCTACTCTTTTGGCCACAAAGTAGCGAAAGGGAGAGTCAGTCAAATCATTTGTAGAGAGATTTTAGAATATGGCACTCTGATGTCCTAGCGGTATGACCCAGGTCACCCTGGTAGAAACATGCCACCACAATCTATAAACGTAACTCTTAGCCCAAATAAGAGTTGCTAAAAACTGCACCTGGAAGCAATTGGTCCAGCAAGGTGAACAGGCTGAAGAAATTGTTGCCAGGGTTAGGGCAGAAGAAAACAAACCCAGACCCGAAAGGTCGACAAGGCCCACGCCAGAAACATCTTTTCAACCAAAAGGAAAGATAACTTGGAGACAGAGATAAAATCCCCTGTCAAACCTCAGCCAATCAAGGGAAGTGGCTCTTCAAGTCAGCCAGCGCCAATAAGCAGTATTCCTTCAAAGATGAACATGTTGATTCGTTGTTCAAGTTACTCAACAAGAGCAACAGATTGAAGCTTCCTGAAGCTAGAGGTCCTGAAGAAGTCAATAAAACCGATAATCCTAACTACTGCCTGTATCATAGGATGCTGGGGCACCCCCACCAAGAGCTGTTATGTCTTCAAAGACATCCTTCGTGCTTTAATTGACGCAGAGGTACTAAAACTCTGTCCAGAGCAGAAGAAAGTGACGGCTAATATGACATCATTCCTCCAGTTTGAAAAACAGCCTCCAGCACCCTCCGGAGTAGTTCCCATCCCGAAAGGGGAACTAAGAATGATCAATATGGACCCTCATTATCAACAAGAGAAGGGTCTTGTACCCGTCCCCACACCTCAGGGGGAAGTTATGTGAGTTCATCCCGACCTTGTGGACAGTCAGCAATGGACCACTGTTACTAGCAGAAGGTCCAAAGGCATGGCGAAAGTTTCGTCCTGTAATGTGGTGTGCGCTTCTTCCCGAGAAGCAGAAACTGATGTCCCCTCATTAACTGATTCAGAAGAGGAAACAATAGTTCTTGCTGCAGAACCTAATAAACCACTCACGGTAGAAACTCATTCGGGTCAGTCATATTTAAAAAAGTATGACGAAATGGTGGCAAGCCCTTCTAAACCCACTACAGAGTCAGCCAAGCCCTCCACAAAACAACTGGTGGAGAAGCAGAAAGAGCTTCAGTTTTCTAAAGCTCTCCCAAAGGACAACGCGGAAGGATCTACAACACCTTACCGCTTTGACGTCCTGGCTCAACTGACCAATATCCCTGCCAGAATCACCATTTATGAGCTCCTAAGGCTATCAAAGTCAACCAAAGAAGCTCTGAGGGAAGCCCTAGCTAATGCTGAGGTCTTCATGACTCATATACCGACTGGACCACGGGAGGAAGATGTAGAGGATTGCCTCCATGCCTCCCAAACTGCTCCCTGCTTCACCTTCACGGCAGATGATATGCAGGTTATGGGGAAACCTGATCGGCCCTTATACTTCAATGGGTATATTGGATCATCTGAAGTAAGCCGCATTTAGGTAGATTCAGGATCCGCGTTGAGCATTATGCCTCGCCGGGTCATGCAACATTTAGGCATCCTACCCACCGATTGACCGCCACCCAGACTACCATTTATGGTTTCAATGCCAATGGTCGCCCCGATGGGGAAGATCAAGCTCAAATGCCAAATTGGGGACCTAAAGTCCGAAGTGACGTGCTATGTGATCGATGCCGACACTTCATACAATTTGCTGCTTGGACAATCATGGATTCATCGAAATTACATCGTCCCCTCCACTCTTTACCAAGTTATGAAATATATGGACGGAAGTTGGAAGGTACAAACATTGATTACTGAAAGGCATCCGTTCAAGGGGGCAGAGAACTATTTCACAGACACTCTCCTATACCAAGACTCTCTGGAAACAAACGAGAACCTACAACCAGAGGAACCAGACTCTGGTAATGAAGCTGACACCGAGGAGAAAGAAGAGTGCATGTGGGAATTAGATCTACTTGTAACGAGCATTAATAAAATCGATGTTAATAACACCGCTAATGATGTAGGTGGGTGGTATATTAATGAAGAGTTAAATTTGACTTATTTTTCTGTGCTTGCTTCTAATTCAGTGTCATCAGACACTAGTACCGAAGTGGATAATGAGCCCTGGTCAGCAATGGATGCTCTGACATCACTGCATGTACCAATGAAGTCATCCTTTGAAACGTACCAAGGTGTCGGTAATGTGCAAGAAACAGTATTCATGGTCCCAGCAAGACGCAAAGGCCAAAAATCAATCCTTTTCGGACGAATCAAGTCCGAACTGATGTCTCGTGAAGAGTCAGAAAGCGAGAATGAACCTCCTCAGTTCACCCATTATGAGCCAAGTATACTCAGAATGATGGAAAGCGTGGGGTATGATCTGACAAATGATCCTGGGTTGAACTTCAGCAAGGGAAGAAGAACACTACTCCGGCCTTTTGTTCCGAAATGGAAAACCCCTGATTATTACCATTGAACTTGTAGGGGTTTGGGTTATGTGTCAACCCTAAAAACACACCTAGAGGGTGGGTGAATAGGTGTTTATGCTAATCTAATGATCTTTTGAACAAGTGTGAAAGTATGATGCAATCGGTCACTCAAAATAAGAAATTGAAGCCGAATTCCCCGTGAAGGGCTCTAGAACTTCTCCTCTTTAATTTCTCTAGATTATGAGTTGAGGCGCGTAATTGCTTTCTTGTTGAGATGAGTAAACGCCAGAAAATGCAAGTAATGAAATGGATGCAATAACGAAGTTCACACAAGAGATATCACAAGATAGCAATGTAAAGCAATAAAAAGCAATAAGGAAATCAATCGCAAACACAAAGGATTTGTTTCGAGGTTCGAGCCACCACTCTACGTCCCCACCTTCACCACCGTGAAGGGTTTCCACTATATCCACCGAGGAAATTACAAGAGGTCTACCCAAGACCGGAGTACCGAACTCCCACCAATCCAACACTCTTTGCAAGAGGGATCTCAACACAAAAGTAGAACAAGTAACAAGGTGATCAACAAGGATCACAGACTTCTCTCTTACAACTCCTTATAGAATGGAATGATTTTTGGCTCAAGAAGTGTAGTGAGAAAATTCAGTTAAAAAGAGTAAAGAAAGAGCTTTAAAACCACTGAAAAACTTTGACAAGAATGCACTTTAGAATTGAGAGCTATGAAAACTTTTCTTCTCTTTTTGAAACACAAAAACAATGGGTATTTTCTTAATTTTTACAAGTGACCAATGCCAACTATTTATAGGATTAGAGGAGATCTAATCATCATTATAACTAGCTAAATAGGTTAGGAAATAGCCGCCAAAAATTCAGAGAGAGCTGACCAAAACATCTCAATCAAATCCAATGATTAAAACTCTGAAAACTAGCTGTTGGGGCTGCTAGAGGCTGTCGGTCGACCGGCCTGGTGGACCGGCAGTCCATTGGCAAACTAGCCATTGGACTCGATCGACCGGTCCGGTCGATCGGCGCTCAATCAAAAACAAGTCTTTGTTCTGTCGGTCGGCTGGCCCGGTCGACCGACAAAACCCGAGAGCAAGGGTCTTTCAGTCGGTCGACCGGTCCGGTCGACCGGCAGACGTACAGAAACGTGCACGCCAAGACCATAAGGCCCGGTCGACCGGTGCGGTCGACCGATAAGGCCTAAAATGGATCCGGTCGACCGCCCGATCGACCGTTAGGCCTGAAACAGATTATAGGAAAATTTTGAACTTTGAAAGATTTTTAAAATAAATTTGTAAGGCTATATGATTAAGTATCATGCTATAAAGGTTGGTATACATGATATAAACAAGATGTAAAATTATAAAATAATTTGAGTCATGTATAACCATCAAGACATGCACCTAAATCAATTACCCAAAACAAAAATCGTATTTTGAAAAATGAAGGTGTGTGTGTGTTTTCTTGAGCCAACTTATCATAACCTCATTCTTTAACAAACTAATTCTTACAAAGGTTCTAGGTGACTACAAGGTCTTCAAATGGGCTTCTCCATATGCAATATTGAATAGCTTGATTCCTTGAAGCCGAATTGAGTCATCTTGAGTCAAAAGTACCTTCCCTTAGGGAAGAACACAAATTGAATCCTTAGAACCCTGAAACACACTTAAAACACTAGAAAATGATTAGTACAAATAACTATATATGTTTTGTAATCATCAAAACTCAAAAATTGGGTGATTGTAACCTTTGGCCAACAATCTCCCCCTTTTTGATGATGACAAAACATATGAGTTATTTAACAATAAAAAATGGAAAAGGAGCTTGGAAGCTCCCCCTCAAATCATGATATATATATATATATATATATATATATATATATATATATATGAATGGCTATATACTAAGAATTTTGGCATAAGAGAGACATAGAAATTCAAAAACATATTGCTCAAAACTCATAATTCAAAAACTAACCTTTTATGCCTCAAAATTCAAAATTCAAAACTAACTTGTTATAACTTAAAACTCAAAACTCAAAACTAACTTTTTATAACTCAAACGCATAACTCAAAACTCAAAATGCATAACTCAAAACTCAAAATAAGCTAATTTTTCTTTTTCTCCCCTTTTTGTCGTACATCAAAAAGGGTAAACATTGTTTGAAAAAAAAATTTCATGATTCCATAACACAAACATTCAATTCACCACAAATAAAGGAAAATCTAGCATAGTCTAGTGGTTTTGTAAAAATATCGGCAAGTTGAAAATCGGTAGAAACATATTCAATTTCAATATCACCTTTCTCATAATGATCTCAAAGAAAGTGATATCGAATGTCAATGTGCTTAGTCTTACTATGTTGATTTGCATTTTTGGTCATATGAATAGTACTAGTATTATCACAAAATATTTTAATATGATCAAAATGCAAATCATAGTCAAGGAGAGTATATTTCATCCAAAAAACTTGTGCACAATAAGCTCCGGCCGCAACATACTCCGCCTCGGCGGTTGAAAGGGCTACCGAATTTAGCTTTTTGGAGGACCATGAAATAAGACAATTACCAAGAAATTGACATGTTCCACTAGTACTCTTCCTATCCACTCTACAATCCGCATAGTCGGCATCCGAAAAACTCGTCATGGAAAATTGTCCGGTCTTCGGATACCATAAACCTATTTCATTGTGCCCTTAAGGTATCTAATAATGCGTTTTACCGCAATCAAATGAGACTCTTTAGGACACGATTGAAATCGAGCACAAAGACATACACAAAGCATAATGTCCGGCCTACTAGCTGTTAAATACAACAAGCTACCAATCATGCTACGATAAAGCTTAATGTCTACACTTGTACCTTGTTCATCCTTGTCAAGCTTTGTAGTAGTTGCCATGGGAGTTTTGTTTGTCTTAGCCCCTTCAAGCCCAAATCTCTTGATCAGTTCCTTCGTATACTTAGCTTGATTGATGAAGATCCCATCCTTCCTTTGCTTGATTTGGAGACCAAGGAAATAGTTAAGCTCGCCCATCATAGACATCTCAAACTCCTCCTTCATGCATGATTCAAAAGCTTTGCAAAGATTTTCATTAGTGGAACCAAATATGATATCATTAACATATATTTGAACTATAAGTATATCAATTTCAACATGTTTTGTAAACAAGGTAGTATCTATTTTTCCTTTATTAAAACCATTAGAAATTAGGAATGAAGAAAGTCTTTCATACCAAGCCCTAGGGGCTTGTTTTAAACCATAAAGAGTTTTGTCTAGTTTGAAAACAAAATCTGGATGTGTAGGATCAACAAACCCGGGGGGTTGTTCAACATACACCTCCTCTTCAATAAATCCATTAAGAAAGCACTTTTTACATCCATTTGAAAAAGTTTAAAATCTTTATAAGAAGCAAATGCAAGTGTCATCCGTATGGCTTCAAGCCGTGCTACGAGTGCAAAGGATTCCTCAAAATCGATACCTTCGACTTAAGTGTAACCTGGGCCACTAACATAGCTTTATTCCTAACAATATTTCCCGACTCATCCAACTTGTTCTTAAAGATCCACTTAGTACCAATTGTTGGTCTATCGTGGGGCCTAGGAACAAGATGCCAGACTTGGTTGCGCTCGAATTGATTGAGCTCCTCTTGCATGGCTAGCAACCAATATGAGTCGCCCTCGGCTTCGAGGATGTTCTTTAGTTCAAAGTGAGAAATAAATGCATAGTGCCCACAAAGATCATGAAGTTTAGAACGAGTAGTTACCCCTTTTGATACTTCACCTATAATAAGGTCCTTGGGATGATGTGGATTGTATCTCCAATCTTTTGGAAGTGGTTGAGTAGTCTTCACTTCAACTTCTTGAATTTCATTTCCTGAACCTCATTTCCTTCATCACCCTTTGGCATGTCTTCAAGAGTAGGTGAGTCCTTCAAAGTAGTTCTCTCCATGTCTTCATTTAGGGAATCTATTTCTACAACATTCTTAACAAACATATTAGATTCCTCAAACTTTACATGTATAGATTCTTCAGTAGTCAAGAATGACTTATTGAAAACTCTATAAGCTTTATTAGTATTAGAGTAACCAACAAAAATTGCTTCATAAGACTTTGCATCAAATTTACCTAAATTATCTTTAGTATTCAAAACAAAACATTTACAATCAAAAACTTTAAAGTATGAAACATTTTGCTTTCTAGAAAAATAGATCTCAAAAGATGTTTTTGAAGTATTTTTCCATAAGAAAACTCTATTTGATATGTAACAAGATGTGTTAACGGCTTCGGCCCATAGATAATGAGGGAGACCATATTCATTTATCATTGTCCTAGCCATTTCTTGTAATGTACGATTTTTTCCTCTCAACGACTCCATTTTGTTGTGGAGTTCTAGGACAAGATAGTTCATGCTTAATTCCATGTTCTTCACAAAAAGTGATAAAGGGTTGGTTATTGAACTCACCACCTCTATCACTTCTTATTTTTAAAATAGAAGAATCTTTTTCCTTTTCAACTCTTTTCTTAAAGGCTTGAAAATATGAAAAGGCTTGATTTTTGTGTTCTAAAAAAACCCCAAGTAAAATGCAAGAAATCATCAACTAAAACAAAAGCAAAACGATTTCCACTTAGACTTTTGGTTTGAGTAGGACCAAACAAATCCATATGGATCAACTCCAAGGGTCGTGATGTCAAGATATCCTTGATTGACTTGAAAGAGGACTTGGTTTGTTTCCCAAGTTGGCACGCATCACAAATGCGGTCCTTTTTAAAGTTCAAGCAAGGAATACCTTTCACCATTTTCTTGTTGTTTAATCTAGATAGATGGTCAAAAGAAATGTGGCCTAATCTCCTATGCCACAACCAAGAGTCATCATCGAGGGCTTTCAAACAAGTAGCATTGCATAGCATATTGACATGTCAATCATGTATACATTGCTTTCACGAAATTCGGAAAATATACATGTGTTGGATTGTCTATCAATAACTCTACATGCTAGGTTATCAAAAATAACATCAAAACCTTTGTCACAAAGTTGACTAACACTCAAGAGATTATGCTTGAGGCCATCAACTAAAACAACATTTTCTATTAAAGGAGATGTACCAAGTTTAACAATACCAATACCAATGATTTTTTCTTTGGCGTCATCTCCGAAGGCAACGGTGCCACCTTCATGGTATCTTGATAGGGTTGCAAAGTTGTTGATATCCCAAGTCATGTACCTTGAGCAACCACTATCAAGATACCACAATCCTTTACGTCGTTGGGCCTTAGAATGTACCTACATCATTTAACAAATTTGTTGACTTGGTACCCAAACTTTCTTGGGTCCCTGAAAGTTAGTATTCCGAACCCAAACATGATTATGCGATGCATTAAGCCTATCATAGCAAAATTTAACCAAATGACCTTTACGGCCACAATATGTGCATGAAAAGACTTTACCATACATGAATGCATGATGTGTGTGTGGAGTGTGGGCATGTTTGGCATGATGTAAAGGTTGTGATTTATGAACATGAGCATGAATAGCATGTAAATATTTCTTTGGGACTTGTTTCTTAGGAAACATAGCCTCTAGTCTATTCTTATCAAATTTACATTTCTTTAAAACAATTCCTAATGAATCAATTTTCTCTTTTAGCATGAAAATTTCATTTCATCAATTTGTGAAAATTTTCCTTTGCAAGAAATTTTATAGTTATCATAATCCTTTGTGTAGAAATAAGAGTAGAAAACAATTCATCCTTTTCTTTTGTAAGAGTGAAGACTTTGTGATTGAGAGATTCATTTTCTTTTTCATTTTCAAGTATTTCTTTTTGAGAAAATCATAGTTATGAGATAGTTCTTCAAAAGCTTCTCCTAGTTCTTCTATAGAAAGCTCACAATCAATAGATATATCAAGAGTTATCTTGTTTGTACTTTCATTTGCCATGAAGCACATGTTAGCGGTGTCAACTTCCTCATCGGATTCACTCTCCGAATCCCAAGTAGCCTTTAAAGTTTTCTTTTTGTATGCCTTCTTGGAGTTGGAGGGCTTGGCTTTATCCGGACATTCCGCAACAATGTGACCCAGCTTTCCGCAATTGAAGCAAACGATTTTCTTCTCTTCTTTACCTTGCCATCTCCTTTTATTTTGGAACTTTGCCTTGTTGTACATTCTCTGAACGTTCTTTTCAAGAAGAGAAAGATCATCATCATCCTCTTCTTCATCATCGTCATCGGAGTAGTTGGAAAAACTCTTGAAAGCAATAGCTTTCTTCTTGGGAGGAGCCATCTCTTCTCCTATTTTTCTTTCCATCTCATGGGTCTTGAGATTCCCAATGAGACCTATAAGCTCCATTTCTTCCTTGTCATTGAGCTCCTTCAAAGTAGTGGCTTTGACTTCCCAAGATGGAGGGAGTGCACAGATGATCTTCCTCACTTTTTGGTCGTTGTCAATGCTGTCACCTAAAGAAGAAAGTCCATTAGTAATCTTTGTAAATTTAGTAACCATATCATCTATGGTTTCATTCTCTTGCATAGAAAAATTTTCATATTGGGAACGAAGAAGGTCGATTTTGCCCTCTTTACTTGTGAAGTCCCCTTATGAGTGACAAGTAAGTGAGTCCAAATCTCATGTGCGGATTTGCAATGAATGACTCTAGAGATATCATCGTCATTAAGAGCTTGAAGTAAGGCATAGTGTGCCCTAGCATTAGCATCAAACTCTTTCGTGGCAATATCAGACCAAGTATCCTCATCACCAAGGGGTGCACTAAATGGTTTGGTCACCGCCTTTGCAACCCGGCTTCCTAAGGATTGCAAAAACACGGTCATCTTAACCTTCCATATTGGAAAGTTAAGGCTATCAAACTTGGGTGGGGTCTTAATTCCTTCGGCTATCTTTACTAAGTGTATGAGGATGAAAAATGAATAAAGTGATTAGCAATATAGGATCTCTCTAAGGCTGTTAAGCCAAGAGCCTAGAGACCAAAGCTCTGATACCAATTGAAAACACACCTAGAGGGGGGTGAATAGGTGTTTATGCTAATCTAATGATCTTTTTGAATAAGTGTGAAAGTATGATGCAATCGGTCACTCAAAACAAGAAATTGAAGCCGAATTCCCCGTGAAGGGCTCTAGAACTTCTCCTCTTTGATTCCTCTAGATTATGAGTTTAGGCGCGTAATTGCTTTCTTGTTGAGATGAGTAAAGACCGAAAAATGCAAGTAATGAAATGGATGCAATAATGAAGTGCATACAAGAGATATCACAAGATAGAAATGTAAAGCAATAAAAAGCAATAAGGAAATCAATCGCAAAAAAAAAGGATTTGTTTCGAGGTTCGAGCCACCGCTCTACGTCCCCGCCTTCACCACCGCGAAGGGTTTCCACTATATCCACCGAGGAAATTACAAGAGGTCTACCCAAGACTGGAGTACCAAACTCCCACCAATCCAATCCTCTTTACAAGAGGGATCTCAACACAAAAATAGAACAAGTAACAAGGTGATCAACAAGGACCACAAACTTCTCTCTTACAACTCCTTATAGAATGGAATAATTTTTGGCTCAAGAAGTGTAGTGAGAAAATTCAGTTGAAAAGAGTAAAGAAAGAGCTTTAGGACAACTAAAAAACTTTAACAAGAATGCACTTTAGAATTGAGAGCTATGAAAACTTTTCTTCTCTTTTTGAAACACAAAAATAATGGGTATTTTCTTAATTTTTACAAGTGACCAATGCCAACTATTTATAGGGATTAGAGGAGATCTAATCATCATTATAACTAGCTAAATAAGTCAGGAAATAGCCCCTAAAAATTCAGAGAGAGCTGACCAAAACATCTCAATGAAATCCAATGATTAAAACTCTGAAAACTAGCCGTTGGGGCTGCTGGCGGCTGTCGGTCGACCGGCCCGGTCGACCGGCAGTCCATTGGTAAACTAGCCGTTGGACTCGGTCGACCGGTCCGATTGACCGGCGCTCAAACAAAAACAAGTCTTTGTTCTGTCGGTCGACTGGCCCGGTCGACCGACAAAACCCGAGAGCAAGGGTATTTCAATCGGTCGACCGGTCCGGTCGACCGGCAGACGTGCACAAACGTGCATGCCAAGATCACAAGGCCTGGTCGACCGGTGCGGTCGACCGATAAGGCCTGAAATGGATCCGGTCGACCGCCCAGTCGACCGTTGGGCCTGAAACAGATTTTTATAGGAAAATTTTTGAACTTTGAAAGATTTTTAAAATAAATTTGTAAGGCTATATGATTAAGTATCATGCTATAAAGGTTGGTATACATGATATAAGCAAGATGTAAAATTATAAAATAATTGAGTCATGTATAACCATCAAGACATGCACCTAAATCAATTACCCAAAACAAAAACCATATTTTGAAAAATAAAGGTGTGTGTGTTTTTTTGAGCCAACATATCATAACCTCATTCTTTAACAAACTAATTCTTACAAAGGTTCTAGGTGACTACAAGATCTTCAAATGGGCTTCTCCATATGCGATATTGAATAGCTTGATTCCTTGAACCCAAATTGAGTCATCTTGAGTCAAAAGTACCTTCCGTTAGGGAAAAACACAACTTGAATCCTTAGAACCCTGAAACACACTTAAAACGCTAGAAAATGATTAGTACAAATAACTATATATGTTTTGTAATCATCAAAACTCAAAAACTGGGTGATTGTAACCTTGGGCCAACAAACCCCAATCCCATCAGCCTCTGAGCCTGAAGAGTTACTATACCATAACTACTCATCTGGCACGTCATCCTGGGAGTCAAATGTTAGTGTTGGCAACCTCTTCAGAGAACTTTCAGTATATATAGTTTCAGCAAGCTACCTGGAAGACAGAGATGAAGAAATGATCCAGTCTGATACAGATCCTTGGATTAAACACCTAAATACTCTTTGGGATACTCACTTTGAACAGCGCGAGCCACCCACGGAGGATAAAGTTGCCCAGATTAATCTGAGAGATGAGGCTAATCCTAAGCCCATCTTTATAAACGAAGGCCTATCATCCTCTGAGAAAGAAGATTTAATATCTCTTGTGCGAGAGTATATAGATGTTTTTGCTTGAAATTATGAGGACATGCCTTGGCTTGATCCTCGAGTGGCTATGCATCGCCTTAACATTAATCCAGAAGTGAAGCCAGTCAAACAACAGCAGCGACGGTTCCGTCCAGAAATAATGGAAGCAATCCAGTCAGAAGTCAAAAAATTCATAGACTCTGGCTTCATTAGGGAAGAGCAACATCCTGATTGGGTAGCCAATATTGTCCCCATTGCCAAAAAGAACGAAAAGATCCAGATTTACATTGATTTTCGCGATCTAAAAGAGGCCAGCCCCAAAGACGAATTCCCTCTCCTAATCACAGATGTCATGATTGACAATGCGTGTGGTTTGAGCGAATGTCCTTCATGGATGGATTCTCAGAGTATAATCAAACCAAAATGTATCCTGACGATGAAAAACATACTTCTTTCAGGACACCACTGGGGGTATATTGCTATACTGTCATGCCCTTCAGACTGAAGAATGCGGGGACAACATATCAGAGAGCTATGAATGCAATTTTCTACGAGTACATGCGTAAAACAGTGGAATGTTATGTTGACGATATTACAGTAAAAAGCCGCACCAAAGGTGATCACATAGCCGATCTGAAGACAATCTTTGAAATCATGCGGGCACATCAATTGAAGATAAACCCCACCAAATCCTTCCTGGAGGTGGCCAGCGGCAAATTCCTAGGGCTTGTGGTAACTTCCAAAGGAATTTATTTAGATCCGAAAAAATTTCGCGCTATCCAGGAGATGCAACCTCTAAGGAACCTCAGGGAGCTTAGGGGATTGCAGGGACGACTGGCATACATCCGAAGGTTTATCTCAAATCTCTCTGGAAGATGCCAACCCTTTACCAAATTGATGAAATAGGGTGTCTCATTCATCTGGGATGATGCCTGCCAACAAGCATTTAAGGAAATCAAACGATACCTCACGCAACCACCGGTCCTTACAGCTCTGATATCTGGAAAACCTTTCCTGATATATGTTCGAGCGATGGAACATTCTTTAGGAGCTTTGCTTGCTCAAAATAATGATCAGAGACATGAGCAAGCAACCTACTATCTGAGTAGGACTATGATCGGAGCCGAGCATCTGTACAATCTGATCGAAAAGGAATGTTTGGCATTGGTGTTCGCCGTCCAGAAAATGCAACACTACTTGGTGGGCCAGGTTACTCATGACGAAGCCATCATCACTAAATGGTCGACAGGCAAAATGGGCCATACTGCTATCCCAATATGAAATGCGCTTTTTACCACAAAAAGCCGTGAAGGGACAAGCGTTGGCAGATTTCTTGGCTGAGCATCCAGATCCGAGGGCAACCGAACTTTACGAGGATCTCCCAGACGAAGTCGCTGAAGTTTGTCTGACCCAGACATCTTTTGAAAGACAAGTGTGGCAACTCTTCTTTGATGGTACATCGAGAATAAGTCCGCAAGGGCATGTCATAGCTGGAGTGGGGATAGAACTCATCTCCCCACAGAACTATGTGATTCCTCAAGCTTTCTCATTAACCGAGCCCTGCTCCAACAATGTAGCGGAATACAATGCCCTCTTGATTGGAATGCAAATCGCCGATGAGATTGGCGTTAAAAATCTCGAGGCATATGGTGACTCTAAACTCATCGTTAACCAAGTTTGCGGGGAGTACAAAGTCAAACATGAAGACTTATTACCCTACTACAAGGCAACTATCTCTACGGCTGAGGGGTTCAAAAACTTTTATATCGAACATGTCCCACGCCAGCAAAATGCGCATGCAGATGCACTGGCATCTCTCGCTGCCTCTTTAGCCTTCCCAGCTGGAGTAGTAGAGAAAATACTTGTCTACAGCCACGACTTGTATTGCCCAAGAATCGCTTTTGAAGATCACCAAAAGCCGACAAGAGATTGTTTAGTCTAAGAAGCTCTTGAGTCGTCAGCCGATCCAGAGCCTAGGGATTGTCGATTCCCTTACATTGACTATGCCTTGTACGACATCCTCTCTGATGATCCCAAAGATGCAGCTGCCATTAGAAGGAAAGCCCCCAAATTCTATTATAATTCGATCACGTGAACACTGTATCATTAATCGCATGACGGGATCTTTCTCTGCTGTCTGTCACGAAAAGAGGCGCAGGAGGTACTCAAAGAAGCGCATGACGGCATGTGTGGAGCTCATACCTGATCCAAAGCTTTGGGATCGACTCCGAAGATTAGGATATTATTGGCCTAGGATGATCACTGACACCATCACTTATGCCAAACAGTGTCATGCCTGTCAAGTCCATGGCGATTTTATCCATCAAGCACCAGGGTTTCTTCGCTCTACAACTTCTACCTGGCCATTTGAGATGTGGGGGATGGACGTAGTCGACCCTATAAGCCCACCATCATCCAAAGGACACCGGTTCATCTTAGTCATAACCGATTACTTCTCTAAATGGGCCAAAGCTATCCCTTTGAGGGAAGTAAAGACATCTGATGTAATCAAATTCGTTAAACATCACATCATCTACCGTTTTGGTGTGCCATAACAAATTGTCCATGACAACAGGCCCCAATTCGTCAGTCAGGCTTTTCAAAGGTTCTGCAACAAGTTCAGAATGCAGAGTGTGTCCTCAACGGCAATACTACCCAGCTGCTAACGGCCTTACGAAAGCTTTCAACAAAACTATTGGCAAACTTCTCAAGAAATTCTTCTCAAAAAGCCAACGTGATTGGGACGATAAATTAGGTGAATGCTTATGGGCCTATCGCACGACAGTACGAACCCTAACGAAGACTACACCATTCTCCTTGGTATATGGGTGTGAGGCCGTATTCTCATTAGAAATCCAAATCCCATCTTTACGAGTTGTCTTAACCGCAGAGATGACAAATGAGGAGAAATATCGACTGCGACTCCAAGAACTGGAGGCCTTAGATGCTAAACGTCTGCAAGCCTAACAGCAAATCGAGCTCTACCAAGCTCGAATTACTAGAGCCTTCAACAAGAAAGTTAAGGAGCGAACTTTTAAGAAAGGTGACCTTGTCTTAGCTGTCAGAAGACCTATAGTGCTGACACATAAGACAAAAGGAAAATTCTAACCCAAATAGGAAGGACCATTTGTAGTAGAGTCAGTTTACTCAAATGGAGCATATCGCCTCATAACTCAGACGGTGATACGCTCATGATGCCAATCAATGGCAAATTCTTGAAGAAATACTACCCTTGATAGCACTCTTCTCCCGATCAAGTTAATACTGCACTTCTAATCAAAACTCCAGATCTAAGAAGAGTTTCTTTCCCTTACTAGATCGAGCACTGGTTGCATCATGAGGCTTGATGTAAATAATGAGAAAGAAACAAAATGTGAAACTTTGGTTTTAGCATTAGTTACTCTTCTGATTGACATCCGATGCCTCCGACGGCCAAGGATAGAGGAAAATATTGGCTTTTAAGCCCAACATAAGTCTTCAATAACTCATCATGCTGAGGGTAATAGCATGACTAGCCCAACTCAAACGGTAGTTGGTAAAGGCACACCAAATCCGTTGATAGCTGAGGGTTTGCTAAAAATCCTAGTGGTCTTGATCCCACTCTCTCCTCTAAAATCTCTTACAATTCTCACCTACAGAATGATAGGATCACAAAAAATACCGGTGTTCATCTCCTTAATGAAATGAACTGGATTCTGTCAAGTTAATATTAAACCTCTGACAAAAAAACTCTTTAAAAATACTCGTTGTTATGTTAATACTACACCTCTAATGGCAAATTTTTCATGTCTTCAGAAAGTCAACAGTTGTCACGTTAATAGTAAACCTCTAACAGTTTAGTTCACTTTCTACCAAAATCCCCTACAAATTCTCTTCCATAGAAGGGTAAGTCCACAAATGCAATCATTTCTATGTTAACACTATACCTCTGACAATGAAAAACTTCAATACTCCCTAGCGAATATAAACTTTACTTGTCTCAACTCTATATGGAGTAGCAAGTCTTCAAATTTGTCAAGTTAACACTACACCTCTGACATTCCAAACTTCACTTGTAAATTCACATCAATAGGATGACAAATCCTCAAAATTGCTCATACCGCAAATCGACTACTGTCAGGTTAACATCACACCTCTGACAAATTACTGTTAAGTTTAACACTATACCTCTAACAGTGATTAAGTCGCTGCCAAGTTCAATATTAAACCTTTGACAGTTACTTTTCCTCAAGTTTCCATATCAAAGCTGAGATGAGCGATGCTAAGTTTAACATCACACCTCTAGCATCCACTTCATTGCTAAGTTCAATAATACACCTATGGCCGTGACTTCCCTCGGACTTCCTTATCAAAGTCGAGATGACCAATGCAAAGTTCAAATTACACCTCTAGCATTACCATCACTGCCAAGTTTAACATTACACTTATGACAGTGACGCTTTCAGTTTTCCTGAATGGAGCTGAAACACTCTTGAGTCAAGTTAATATTACACCTCTGACTCACATCCTTGTCAAGTTAACATCACACTTCTGACAAGATTTAATTCAACCTATCAAGTTAATATCACACCTCTAACGGTAAAAGTTCTCCTAAATCCCCCGCAAGTCTAGCCTCACTTGTTATTCTTGTCAACAGAATAACAAGTCCACTTAAAAACATTGTTAGGTTAACATTACACCTCTAACAGTGTTTTCATTAAATCCCCAGCTGAGTCTTAGTCAAGTTAACGCCAAACCTCTGATGAAAACTCATTTGTAGTCCTCCGTGGGGATACAAATTCCACTTGTCATTCTCATTTTTAGATTGGCAGGTCCACAAGAACTATCCTACTCCTGTCAAGTTAATATTACACCTCTGACAGCATTCTTGAATTCCTGAAATAGGATTTTTTTCCCCAAACTTTGACTCGTTAAGATTATTATCACATTTTTAGCAACTCAAAGGTCCTTACTTCTATTTTTCTGATTTTCAATGCAAAAAAGGAATCTAAGACAATATAAAAAGCTAAGAAAAAGTGTCACTTTTATTTATATTCAAATATATGAAAGTGATACAAGATGCTCTCTTATACAATAAGATTGAGTGTTATAATAAAGGAGTACAAAGAAGTCCCTCTCTCTCAGTAAAAGGTTGCACTCAATCCTTAAGGCATTTACACCACTCCAAATACAAGATGTTTGGAAGAGCGCCGAAGAAAGACTGATCAATATGGAGACGATCGGATGCTGATTACACCATGATGCATGATATAAACATTGAAGAAGCTCATTGTTGATCGAGAACAATGGTGTTTCTCGAGATCAAAATGCAGAAGAATATTCTGATTCCACCCGACCAACTGGTGTAGGCCATGATCCTTCATTGATAAACATCTCCACCACCAGAAATTCATCTAATGAGCATGAGTTTTTCATCGATGTCACTTCTGGGGGTAAGATTGATGAAGGGAGGATCCGAGACCTTAAGGTGACGTCCTCTTTCCCGTGACCTGCAAGAGGACCATACCCACCACTATACCCACTATGACCATGACAAACCCGGGAGCACTGCCGGTGCATCATGTCCAATAAGGTCTTGACGGATGTCATCAATCGCGCAAATCCTCCTGCCCATGAATAGGAGCCTTGATTTCTCCAGTGTTCGGCAATCGACCAAGCTCGCTGGTTGAAATATTCTCCCAAGGGCCCAGCGAAGATGCAAAAGTCTGACAGAGACCGTCATAATCTGTAAGGAATAAAATCAGAAGGTTAAAATTCTATTAAGACAGAGATAGAAATGTAAAAGCAGATGCAGTTTGAAGTGGTAAACTTCAGACGTAGAAATGACCAGTGCAGAAATTTTAAAGTTCTGTCAAGGCAACAGCAAAAAAACTGAAGGACAGACGCGCTTGAAGTTGTGGAGTTCACACGCGGATTTAACCACACAGATCTGAACGCGGTCTGGTTTTAGACCCGCGTCCAAACTACAAGACGCAAGGTAGACTAGAAGTAGAAGTCACCACACTCACGTTTGAGAAATAAGGGTTGCCACATCTAAGTTCAGAGGCCCTGAAAGAATTAAAATTCTTTAAGTCAAGAACCTCAAACGTGGACTATATATACAAAGCTCGTGTCTCAAGATCCAAATATAGAGTTCATCACACTCGCATTTAAAGGATTTTGAGTTAGAATTCGAGGCAATCAACTCACGTTTCATCAAGAAGTCTAAAAGATGCGACTTTCGAATAACAGGTGCATTAGTCAGACTTCCAGAGAAAGATCAAGAGATCCACTCTCTTTGAGAGGCAAGCAAAATGTCGGGTACACTACATCGGCAACAATTACTTCATGTGGCAATGTTGGCACCACACAACGTTTTAGCCACAGCATGTAGAAGCCCGCTAATAGAGCCCGATCAGAAATGGGAACTCGGGCCTGATGATGAAAACTTTCAAAGACCGTATCTGATCTGAAAGTGTCCTCGTTCGACTCAATGGTGTAAGAGCTTGTAGAGGCATCGATCCTCTCAGCAATTTCTTCGTCAGTGCAAGGGGCCAGACTAGTCTCCGGGCTATTCTTCTCATTTATACCATTAAACAGATAGCTCGCCCAGGACATCTGCTTGACACCTCTGTTCCTCCAGGAGGATATTTGGCTGCAGATGTGGAAGTGGCACAACACTTCCTAATACGTCTCATATACCTGAGGATCCTCTTTCTTCAGAAGATGAAGCTCCTCAGAAGTCGGGATGTATTCTTCATAATGGGCATCTCCCATGACAAGCCTTGAGATTTCATACAGTTCATGAAGAGTGAGCCCCATCTCTCCGACTGGAGTAAAAAATGTGTCTGTCAAAGGATTATAATGCTCCAGGACACCATAAAAATTGTGGGAACTTTGCGGAAGGCCATACTGTACGGCCCTGACCGAGTGATATAGCCCAACCTGCTGCAGCAGAACCCCGAGCTCGACAAGCACGAATCCAACCATCCTACCCTACCAGGATTTATTGGTAGAATGAACCCACTCGAGCGGACGAAAGTAGACGGGAAAATCACCCCTAACTTTCATAAATTGGTTAATAAAAGTAGCGCCAAGCTGAGGGGTTTCTCCCTTCGGATACTCAGGCCTAACTAACCCGGAAAATAAACCAAAAATATCTTTCCCATGGCCTACAGAATATACTTCCTTAACACCTAACCTGCCAAGAGAGACACCGGAGACAAACCGGGAAAGATCCCAATCTATCGCACGATGAACGGACATGTGCTGAAGATAGGACAAGGAATATGCCCTCTCCATATTGGGAAGAATGAACCTCCTGTCCCCTATCTGACGGAGCCACTTGTAATCTCCGTCATGCAGAGTCCTATCATCCTCGTTAATGGCATCACTGAAGAAGAAAGCAGGCTTCCGTAACGAAGTATGAGAATCCATCTCGAATAATCCATCAGAGATAATTTCTCGAAGGGTCACCATACTAGCCTTGATGATCCTCTCCCTTCGCTCCTTTGATTTACCGGAAGTCACAGGAGCAGTTTTCTGAACCACGAAGGACAGAGGACTAGAAGAATATCGCACTGCAATGAAGATGACACTTAGTCAGAAATCTAAAAGAAAATGGCTAAGTGCTTGAGGGTCAAACGCAGAAATGAATGCAGACACGAAAATCAGTAAAATCCGCATCTAGACTCAAAATGTGAGGCTTGCATGTAGCCCGCATTTCAAAATCCATAATTTAGAAAAATTTCTAAGTATCGAACTCAGACGCGAAATTCAGTAAAACTCGCAAGACGCGAGAATCATAAGAAGTCTGCGTCTGAACTCCCCATGCATAGAAATATTCTAAGCATTGAGTCCAAAACGCAAGGCTCAACGAGGTCCGCATTCAACAAACAGGTATGGACTCAAGTTGATAAAGCAAAGACGCAGAGGTCATCAAATCCGTGTCTTACCTACCAATTCAAGAGCCGTGTCTGAAGATCAAACATGGGCATGAGCCTCGTGTTGGCGGTTCACATTCAAAAGAGACTTAAGAGTTAAAAGAACTCTTTAAGCCCCTTCAATGGTGGAAACCAATTTAGATGGTTTTATTACCTGAAATAGGGGCCTCCTGTTTGGAAGAAACGCCCATCTAAGTCTTAGGAGCAGCAGTGCTCGAGGATGAAGTCATATGCTTAGCTTTTGGGGCCATTTCGACCGTGAAATCGGTGTTGAAGACGTTAAAACTGGAAAAGAGCTTTTAAGGTTTTTCTTAACTCTCGACAGA
This sequence comes from Agave tequilana, assembly GCA_038442645.1. NCBI lineage: Eukaryota > Viridiplantae > Streptophyta > Magnoliopsida > Asparagales > Asparagaceae > Agave > Agave tequilana. Next base: position 59,149 of record JAVJIF010009088.1, on the reverse strand, counting down.
AAGCTCAGCGAAGAAGAAGAAGAGTCTAATGATGACTGATCGGCAAAAAGCAAGCACTAAAATAAGAGAAGGAAGTGTGGGTTGATGTTACTGCTTTTGTGATTCTTCCATAGTAGCGAAGTGGTTATACGGGTCGTATCCACAAGGAGGGAGAATGATGAAACCTTGATGCGGCTTCAAAGTTTAAGAAGAAAGAAAGTTCTTAATTCCAAATAAAGAATTGAAAGTGAAAACAAGTTGTTTTTAAGAATTGTTAGAAAATGTTTTGGTGGTTTGTAAAAGTGATTTTTTTCTTAGTTGTAAAAATGCATGGCTAACTTTCTACTAAGTGCTCTCACTAATTTTTAACTTTTGGAAGATAACCTCATGATGGATCATAGGCGAACACAACCCTTTTGCATTGGAACTATTCACGTGAAAATCGAGTGAAAGTTCATCCTAAAACTTAGCTTTATATAGCAAAAACTCGAACATTCCCTTATCAAGATCCATGGGAATAAGGGAAGACACGAGTGCACTAACGGTATCGGTAAAGTTAAAAGGAAAAGTCTCTAACTTACAATAACAAGCAAAGTACACAACCCATAAATCATCAAAAACTCATTAAGTATGAAGTATAAGAAAGTATATACTTTTAGGTAAATTAGAGTTAGAACCCTCATCTTAAGATGTCATAGCTCTTGTTTACACAAGGCTTGTTTGACACTATTGACTCATGTGGGTTATCAATCAAGTGTTAGAAATTAGTGGGTTAGTAGTTAGTTAACCATGCTAATGAAAAGTTAGTTAGCCATAAAAGTAAAAGAAACAACAAAGGAAAAGAAGTGGAGAAAGGGAGTTACGCTACAAGAAAACAAAAGAAAAGAAAAGTTAAAGAAAGGAAGTTACACTACAACAAAGTAAAATAAAAGAAGTAAAAAAGAAGGAAGTTACACTACAACAAGGAAGTAAAAGTAAATGGCAAAGACAGTAAATGGAAAGAAGGAAGAAAAATAGTACTTGTATTAGCTTGTCACCCTTCAAATACAACACTTACACATCCCTTTCACTCTAATGGATAAAACTTAAAACTAGAAGAACAACAACAATAACTACAAACTACAAACAAGACTACATAACTTGCTCTAACTCTGGATCTGCTCTTCTTCAGACCCCATGGGGGGTATTTATAGGCCTCAGGAGAAAGGGGGCCTAGGGGGTGACCCCTGGCCCAAAGCCTGGGCACACGCGCGCCCATAGGGCCGCGAAAACGCGGCCAGGGCCGCGTTTCCGCGGCCTAGGCAGGGCGGCGCGCGCCCAACTTTGGGCAGTGTGTCGCCCAGTCTGTTGTCTGACTCCTAGATGTCTTGGATTCGTGATTTGATACTCTGAGTTGACAAAATCTTCACTCTAAAGTCAATGGCTACTTGGTAGGCTTTTAATCACCAATTAAATGGTGATTTAGGTCTTCTTCTTCATTTGCACACCATGAACCTAGGATCAAGCAAGCAAGATTTTATTAGCAGAATTTTACATGAAATAAATATGAGAATGTGATGAAAATTATGCAAAATTAGAGACTATTCAATGACTCTTGAAAGACTGTTGTCTTTTATAGGCACAGTGATTCGCAGAGATACGCGGCGCTTGGCTCAAGGCCTAATTCCCGCTTGACACGTGGCGTGCATATTAAATGCAGCGTAAAATTTGCTCGCCAAAGGAAAGATGTACCCTCAATTTTGCTGGACAGATGGCAACGCGCCCAAAACACGGATTCGTGTTTAACAAAAATCGCGTCCCCACTAAAAAGTCACGCCTCTTCAGTAAGGCCAACGCCGCGCTTAGTTCACAGAGTGAGAACTACGTCTTCATCTCAAAGATCGCGTCTCTCCAGGAGTCGCATTTCTTCAGCAAACTAATAGATGCGTCCCCACTCCAAGTGAGGATTGCGTCTCCAAAATAACATGACTCATGCGTCTACAAGACTTACATTCAGTCTTTACTTCTGCAAATTAGTTCAACAGTACACTAGCACAAGCAGACGACTGTTCACCCCTGGTTCAAAGTACACCAACAACCTGCTCAGAGCACTGAGGAGGTCTGGACTGCGTATCTAGACACTCACCTGATAATCTTTGGTGGCTTCAAAGGGTTTTACAGTACACTCACGGAGACCATACTCCAAATGCGATCAAGCTCAGAGTATCTTAAATGATTGTCAGTCCAATCATGAGAAGTATGAATTCAACCAGAGTTCAAAATATTTCAAAATTCATCCCAGTCAACCGCGGAATATCGAAAACTTTAGAGGGGTTCTGTAGGCTGTCTAAAAATCACTGAAGACAAGTCATCTAAAAGCAGAATCTAAACTCCAGACGCAAGGCTAGTCATCACCATCAGTGCAGCATCAAGACGCGAGGGTTGAAACCCACGTCTCAACATCACTGCAAGGACTGAGTCGCGAGGGTTGAAACCCGCATCCCAATATTATTGCAGTGCCAAGACGCAAAGTCCAAAGCCCGGGTCTCACGTAAAGCTTGACGCAGAATTAGAAGCTCCTATTTCTCAAACATCACTTTAGCAATAAGACGCGAGGCTTGAAAATCGCATCTCAGTTATAACTACCCTCATTACTGGGTCAATTACTGCCCATGTAATGAGGGAGTTAACCCCATTATGGAGTGTTTTTAGGGGACACGTTCACCCCTTGTAATCTCTATAAATAGCCCAGTTTGCTATAAAAGAGGGGTCAGAAAAAGGTCGGATAATTCTTGGTAAAAAAGAACTTCGGTTGTAAGCCGTAGAAACACCAAGATTTCCAGCTGAAAAGAAAGAGAAAGTTTAACTCTTCTAACAACTTGCTGTATACAAGTTCGTCTTTGCCTACACTCTCTTTGAGATTCTTGGCGAACAGAAGCTATGTTACTTCATCCACCTTCTAAAGAGAGGACTCCCAAAAGGTCCTGACGTTCACCTCGTTAACGAAAAAAAAGATTCACTTTCCATCGCCACATCAAGAACCCGACACTAAACAAAGGGGAGATTCAAGTTTGGATATCTTCTCTCTCTTGTAAGAGGATTATTGATCCACTCTAACTTTCTTTACAATTAAATAAGAATTTACTCCTTGATCTTCAATTTCCCCCACCAACACACCGTCGAAGAAGAGTTGCCACACTTGTCTTTCAAAAGATGTCTGGGTCAGACAAACTTCAGCGACTTCATCTGGGATATCCTCGTAAAGTAAGGTTGCTTTCGGATCTAGATGCTCAGCCAGAAAATCCGCCACTGCTTGTCCTTTCACGGCTTTTTGTGGTAAAAAGCGCATTTCATATTGGAATAGCAGTATGGCCCATTTTGCCAGTCGACCGTTTAGGGACGATGGCTTCGTCATGAGCAATCTCAAAGGTTGACCCTTGATATGACATTTATAGTCTGGCCCACCAAGTAGTGTCGCATTTTCTGGACAGTGAACACCAATGCCAAATATTCCTTTTCGATCGGGTTGTATCGATGCTCGGCTCCTATCATAGTCCTACTCAGATAATAGATTGCTTGCTCATGTCCTTGATCATTATTCTGGGCTAGCAAAGCTCCTAAAGAATGATCCATTGCTCGAACGTATATCAGGAAAGGTTTTCCATTGGAGCTGTAAGTACTGATGGTTGCGTGAGGTATCGTTTGATTTCCTCGACTGCTTGTTGGCAAGCATCATCCCAGATGAATGAGACACCTTTTTTCATCAATTTGGTGAAGGGTTGGCATCTTCTAGAGAGATTTGAGATAAACCTTCAGATGTATGCTAGTTGTCCTTGTAATCCTCTAAGCTCCCTAAGATTCCTTGGAGGTTGCATCTCCTGAATAGCGAGGACTTTTTCCGGGTCTAAGTGAATTCCTTTGAATGTTACTACAAACCCCAGGAATTACCGTTGGCTACCCCCAGGAAGGATTTGGTAGGGTTCACCTTCAACTGATATGCCCGCATGATTTCAAAGACTGTCTTCAGATCGGCTATGTGGTCACCTTTGGTGCGGATTTTCATTGCAATGTCGTCAACGTAGCATTCCATTATTTTACGCATGTGCTGTGGAAATTGCATTCATAGCTCTCTGATATGTTGCCCCCGCATTCTTCAGTCCAAAGGGCATGACAGTATAGCAATATACCCCCAGTGGTATCCTGAAAGAAGTATGTCTTTCATCATCAGGATACATTTTGATTTGATTATACCCTGAGAATCCATCCATGAAAGACATTCGCTCAAACTCACACGTATTGTCAATCATGATATCCGTGATTGGGAGAGGGAATTCATCTTTGGGACAGGCCTTATTTAGATTGTGAAAATCAATGCAAATTCTGATCTTTCCATTTTTCTTGATAACGGGGACGATATTGGTTACCCAATCAGGATGTTGCTCCTCCCTAATGAAGCCAGAGTTTATAAGCTTCTTGACTTCTGACTGGATTGCTTCCATTATTTCTGGAAGGAATCGTCGCTGCTGTTGTTTGACTGGCTTCACGTCTGAATTAATGTTAAGGCGATGCATAACCACTCGAGGATCAAGCCTAGGCATGTCCTCATAATTTCAAGCGAAAACATCTATTTTTACTTTCGCACACGAGATATTAAGTCTTCTTTCTCAGAGGATGATAGGCTTTCGCTTATAAAGATGGGCTTAAGATTAGCCTCATCTCCCAGATTAATCTGGATAACCTTATCTTTCATGGGTGGTTCACACTATTCAAAGCGAATATCTCAGAGAGTGTTTAGGTGTTTGATCTAAGGATCTGTATCAGACTAAACCATTTCTTCATCTCCGTCTTCTAGGTGGCTTGTTGAAATCATGTTTACTGAAAGTTCTCTGAAGATATTGCCGACACTAATGTCTGATTCCCATGATGACGTGCCAGATGAGTAGTTATGGTATAGTAACTCTTCAGACTCAGACGCTGACAAAATTAGGGTTGATACATAACCCAAACCCCTGTGAGTTCGATGATAATAATGAGGGGTTCTCCCTTTCGGAACAAAAGACCGAAGTAGTGTTCTTCTTTCTTTACCGAAGTTCAACCCGGGACCATTTGTCAGATCATACCCCATACTTTCCATCATTCTGAGTATATTTGGCTCATAATGAGTGAACTAGGGAGATTCATTTTCGCTTTCTGACTCTTCATAAGACATCAGTTCGGACTTGATTTGTCCAAAAAGGATTGGTTTTTGGCCTTTGCGTCTTGCTAGGACCATGAATACTGATTCGTGCGCATCATCGACATCTTGGTACTTTTTGAAGGATGACTTCATTGGTACATGCAATGATGTCAGAGCATCCATTGCCGACCAGGGGTCATTGTCCACTTCGGTACTAGTATCCGATGGCACTGAATTAGAACGAAAAAAGAAAAGTAAGCCAAATTTAACTCTTTATTAATATACCACCCACTTACATCATCGGCGGTGTTATTAATATCAAGCTTATTAATGCTCGTTACAAGTGGATCTAATTCCCACATGCACTCTTCTTCCACCTCTGGCTCGGTGTCAGCTTCGTTACCAGAGTCTGGTTCCTCTAGTTGTAGGTCCTCATTTATTTCTATAGAGTCTTGGTACAGGAGGGAGTCTGTGAAATAGTTCTCTACCCCCTTGAACGGATGCCTTTCGGCAATCAACGTTCGGACTTTTCCACTTCCGTCAATGTACTTCATAACTTGATGGAGAGTGGAGGGGATGATGGAATTATGATGAATCCACGGTGGTCCTAGTAGCAAATTGTATGAAGTGTCGGCGTCGATCACATAGCACGTCACTTCAGACTTTAGGTCCCCGATTTGACATTTGAGCTTGATCTTCCCTATTGGGTGCGTACCATTGGCGTTGAAACCATAGATGGTAGTCTGGGTGGCGCTCAATCGGTGGGTAGGGATCCCTAAGTTCTGCATGACCAAGCGAGACATGATGCTCAATGCGGATCCTGGATCTACCTGAATGCGGCTTACTTCAGATGATCCAATATACCCTGTGAAGTATTGGGGCCGATCATGTTTCCCCTTGACATGCATATCATCTGTCGTGAAGGTGATGTAGGGAGCATTTTGGGAGGCATGGAGACAGTTTTCTACATCCTACTCATGTGTTCCGGCTAGAATCTGGGCCATGAATACCTCAGCATTAGCTAGGGCTTCCCTCAGAGCTTCTCTTGTTGACTCTGATAGTTTCAGGAGCTCGTAAAGGATGATTCTAATCGGAATATTAGCCAATTGAGCCAGAACGTCAAAGCGGTAAGGTGTTGTAGATCCTTCTGCGTTGTCCTTTGGGAGAGCCTTAGAAAATCGAAACTCTTTCTGCTTCTCCACCAGTTGCTTCGTGGAGGGCTTGGTGATTGGAGTTCATTTTTGCATCATTTTCCACTTCCATATCATGCTTTATGTAAATAAAAATAAGATTTTTATTACTTTTCTCTCTCCTTTTCAGGTCCACCATTAATGGAGATGTAGGCCCATAATCAAGGAATTTTCAAGGAATTAATGGGATTAATTAAGGAGCCCAAAAGAAGAAGCCCAAAAGAGAAGCCCAGATCTGGAGTCGTCCACGAATATCCCCAACTTTCTAGAAGATCCAGCGAGGCATACGGGTGCTAACAGAATCGCAACAGAAATCGTTGGCGCAACGGCCAAGATTCTGTCACGGAAACACGGCTCTAGCCGCGGATCCGCGGCAAGCATCTGGCCGTTGAGCCAGCATTTAATCCCACGGCTGATATTTGAGGGCCTCATCCCTGGAGCCTATAAATAGACCCCTAGGGCCTCTGCGAAAAAAGGAGGAGAGAATAGGAGAGAAAAGCTTGTATTTTTGAGAGAATTGTAGGGATTTTCTCTAGCTTTCTTTAGTGCTCTTGTAATCTTCTTTCTCCTTCTAGAATTCTACAAAGAGAGAGATTATGTGAGATCTTTTAATTGAAGTGGTGACAACTTGAATGCAAGGATTGATCCATCTTTCTTCTCATCTTTACTTGTTCTAGTGCTTTACTTTCTTGTGCTTTACTTTCTTCAAGTTTTTTTTACCATTGCATCTTCTTCTACAATGAATTGTTGTGTGCTTTTCATTTCAATGTCTAGCTAACTCTCTAACATGACTAGCTAACTACTAACTTTACTAACTTTTAACTCTTGGGTAATTGTTAATTCATGTGATTCATTGGATGCTTTATTGTAGTCTTGTAATTTCAAGTCTCTATTATCCCCAATGAAGATGAGTTACTTTAATTCTTGACAAATGCTTGTTTCCATTCCATATGATTCATGTGAGCCTCATTTAGAGCCTTGTCTTTAGAACAAGTGCCTTGATGGAACATGGAGATGGAGCACCTAACTATGCTATTTGTAGTACAATTTTCTTACTCAATGCTAGCTCGAGTATGGCTTTGAATGACTAATGAATTTTGTATCTTCTTCCTTAGCATTTCCTTGAGTGACACTCCTTGATTCCACCATTGAAAATCTATCTCGGGAGCCGATGAATCAATGAGGCTACAAGACAAGCCGAGAAGATCACTCATCCTCTACATGGAAAAATATTTTGACCAAACAAGCAAGACAAACCTTTGCCGATGAGTCAACATGAGGCATGTTTCACCCTATGAGATTAGTAAGTTAGTAAATTAGAAGAGTTAGCTAGTCATGATTTTTTCTCTCTAAAATCTTTTCAAAGTTTTCCTTCTCAAAGTTTTCTTTCCAAGCTACCTAAAGTTTTCCAAGTTCATTTCACTTTCCTTTTATCCTTTTCCTTTTTATGCAAAAAAAATCCACAAAGAATTTTTTCTCTCTTTTTCATGTCATTTTGTTTTTCTTGAACATATCGTTTTCTTTCTTCAAAACTCAATTCGAAACCGTGAATGCTTCTATCGCACGCCCTCTCTAAGGATCGACCCGTAATAGCTTATGCTACGACGGTGATTCGGAAGGAGTAAAGAAAAATTGTGAATACATTTGGAGTTTTTGAGCATCACATAAGAGCATCGAAGGTTGATTCTAAACCCTCTCTCTCTCTGAATATTAGTACATTCCTACCTTCCGAACAGAATTTTTGGCGCCGTTGCCGGGGAAGGGAATGGTTTTGATTTCACGTTTTTGTTAACCTTTTCTTCTCTGTTTTGGTGTGCTGGACAATCTTTATAGGTGCTTAACATTGTAGAATAAACACTAGTTTTGCATCTCCCTGCTCTAGAAAGCAGGGACCCAGCTTCTAAAGAACCGCCGCGCCAACGCGACTTTTGCCGCGAAAACACGGCCATTTTATAATCATTGTGTATCTTGTTGTGCTGGGATGTGTTCATTGTAATAGGTAATGGATCTGTATTATTACTTTCCTGCTTTGATTGCCTACACACCATAATAAACTAAAGAACTAAAATACGGTATTTGGACGCTTTTAAAACGGTTCAGACATTTGCATTTAGGCATGTGTCAATTCAATTCCAATATACTGTATTTTGTTCTGTTGTTGTGATGGATTGAGGTGTACATATGGCATTGCATATAGCATAGGACAAACACATGGGTGATTTATCGCTTTGTGTTATATTTTTGTCTATATTGCACACTTGCACGAATTGAACTTAAGGGCATAACCCAATACAAGATAAGGTGGGATTTCATCACCCTTCCTTAGCCCAAAAACTACCTCCCCACTCACACAACCCAAGCCCTAATAAAAATTTGATAGACGTTGGCCCCTAGGAACATCTCGGACTCATTAAGAGATTGACCGAGGGTGGAACTTGTTTTGAATCTTACTCTTGTGAAATCGGTGTCTAAGGTTGAGGATTAAGAGGTTACGCCTCGAAAATACCGTGGTTTGGCGTAATTAAGGCCCGTTGCTTACGCACGGATACCTCCCACCGTATTTTACCCCTACCTGGCCCATTAGCTTGTGGTCAGATTCAAGCAAAAACCTCCCCGGGTAATCGACCAGTTAGGAGTCGTCTAGGTCTAGGTCAACCCTACTATAGGCTTGGTTATTGTTGTTTGATTTTTCCTTTTTGCTTGTGATTGTTTGTGATATGGAATTCAACAATAACAATTCTTTCAATCCGAATATGAATCCATATTTCACACCAACCCCATTCGATTCGGATAATTCCACCCCGGCTTTTTACAATATGCATCAACCAAATACACCGGGTTGGCCTTATCCGAATCAATACAACCCATACCCACATTCTTATGACTATAATTTCCAAAATAATTTCAACTCGTCACAGAGTCAATGAGGATTCACTTCCCCGATTTTAATTTTCAACCTCCTTGTCCCCCATGTTCACCTTGTCCACAATTTACACAATGTTCATTCTCCGATTTCGCTTCCTATACTCCTTTTCTGAACCACCATTGAAGAAAAATCTAAGTTACAAAAGAGTATAGAAGCCAATCTACAAGAGGCCGAGCAACAACTTCAGAAAACATTGGCCTCTCCAATTTCACAATATTTTTAAGAGTCTTACTCAGTTTCACCTCCTCATAATAAACAACCATCTACCCTGAAAATGAGTAAGGAACTCTTGTGTGAGTCCAAGCTTCAATCTCAAACATTTCTGACTCACATTCTTCACAAAATTTCCAAAACCAAGATTTTTATACTCCCATTCTAGAGCATCCACTTATAGAAAAATCAAGTCAAGAAAAGAGTTTAGAAATCTTGCAGGAGTCTATGTTACAATTTCAAAAATCATCTGCCAAGTCTGTCAATAGGTTGGAAACACAATTGAGTCAATTGGTTAGCATTTATAGGATTGAGAAAACTCTATCTTATCAACCTTTGACCAATTCAGCTATGCCAAACTCTATTGATCTGAACCAAGACTCTTGTCATTTTGGAAATCAAGATTCAATTTCAGCACACCCATCTGAACTTGTCCAAACTTTAAATGTTAAAGATCCCATTGACATTTTGGCAAGTTATCCTTTTCCTGAAATTGAACTTGAGCATGAATATGATCATGAACCTCAAATTAGTGATTCAATTCTACTTCCTGATTCAATTATGACTCCGTATTTTTACCTGAATTCAGCCTTTTTCCGAGTCAGTATTGGATCCTGTACCAATCCATTGTGAAATTGAATCACCAATCTTTTATGATGATCATATTGAACTTGACCAATTTCATACTCCTTTTGATAAATTGGCAAGTTCTCATTTTATGGAATTGAACTTAATGAGGAATATAACTTTGATCCTCAAATTTGTGATCCAGTTCAAATTCTTGAATCATTATTGACTCCTGTTATATTACCCAATTTGAGTAACATTTTAGAGTCAGTTTTGATTCTCATACCTGTCATTCCTGAACTTGAATCACCAACCTTAGAAAGTCACATTCCATCATAGGAAATAATTGTGGACTAGAGTTTCAACTTCTTGATTGGACCCACTTCCTGAACCGATCTCGACTTTCGAATCTTTACTTGACTTAAGTCTTTTTCTTGAGTCAATATTAGTTCCTGTATTTCCTGAGTCCAAATCAATCATTCCATTCTGGGACAAGGGTCTTGATAAATTTGACTCTGAAATTATTTTGCAAATTTGGAAATTAGATGGGGTAAAATTCTTAATAAAAATCATACATATAGACATCATTTTAGTGGGTTGTATTCTAGAGGTCTCTGGTGGGTTCCTCCGGATTCCACGCACATTGGATTGGGCTACATTTCGTGGACCAATCAGACCGCCACCGGAACCGTCACCTTGAGGTGATTTTTCCTTCCCTCTCTATTTGTTTCATGCATACATACATCACGATGCATTGAGGACAATGCATGAGATAAGTGTGGGGGAGGGTTCACTAACATAGAGTTTTTAGATTTTCTTTCTTTTACACTTCTTTTAGGATACTTTTAGAAATCTTCCCTTTTGTATAGGAATTTTTCTCTTTCTTTAAAAACTTTTTGAAACAAGAGACAAAGTTTTGGTCTATTTTTAAGAAAATTATGATGATATTAGAAATTAAGAAGCCTTAATTATGACATCTTAAACCCAGTCGAAATAATGGATCTTGTTTAAAATTATAGGCTAAGTAAGAGAAATTTGGGAGATAATTTTATCTTAAATTTTCTGCCTTAGATAGTATGCACTTCACACTTACACATTTTTGGGATGAAAACAAAGACCTAAAATGCCATAAGTAAAAATAAATAAAAAGAAAAATATATATATAAATAAAACATCACTTATTAAGTTGGATAATTATGCCTCAAGAAGTATGATTATTCACGCCTAACGGTGGTCAGAAAAAAAACAAATAAATTTTCCTTAGTTTTGTGGCCTTGTTTACTTGAGTCCTTAAACCCGAGGGATGTCTTCTCATCTGGTGCCCTAGGACCTTCTAGTTTGGGAGTCATCGGTTATAGGCTCACTACATGGGTGAACTAGAAAGCCTAAGAAAACTAAGGGAAGAAAAAGAAAAAAATAAATATATATATATAAATGGCTTGATTGTTGGAGTTGAAATCCCAGAAATTTTCACTATCACAATGTGCATATTATCTAGGTTTTATGAAGGATAAAATATTCAATCCAATTTTGAATTCTTACCTTAATGAAGACAAGATCTTGCATAGAGACCAAGTTTAAGGAAGAATGATTTTTGGTGGACTTATGACCTTAGATCACTTATATTTTTGCAAAAATATTTCATAAACTTGTCTCTCTTTCAAAATGTGTTTTCAAAATACTAACATTTGTCTTCTTTCTTTATGGATTTTGTGGGTGCAATCCGCTGAAAACCCTCAGGAGACAAAACTCGTCCTCTTGGGTAACCTAGAGGTTTAACGGCTTGTTGCACACGCTCGGTGCAATCGCGTCACCTGCGAAAGTGGTGTAATAACCTCTGTAGTATAGTTTTTCTTTTCTTGTTTTGCTCGGGACGAGCAAAAGATAAGTGTGGGGGTGTGATTAGTCTACGATTATGTATTATTATATCGTATTTTCCCACCGATTTATGAATAAATTGTTGGTCTAAACCGCGTTTTGGTCTCTATTACAGGTAAATCAAGATTTCAAGGGCAAAGGAGTAATAAGAGATTAATTAAATGCAATTTATGGTAATTAATCTCAGATTTCGTAGAGGCCAAGCAAGGGAACATCTAGAAGGTACGTCGAACCTAGACCTTTGCTCACGTCAGACGAATATTCGGGCGAAATTACCAGAAACTGGATATATCAGGAACATTTTTGAAGCGACGGGGATCCCCTGCCAAAAACTAGGGACCTAAGTCCCTGGTATGGCCGCGGATCCGGGGCCCTTTGGTGGGCCCACGCGCCGAGTTTCGACACGTGGCCCCATCTTGTCTTCCAGAAGGCTCCTATGCCTATAAATAGCCCTGCATAGGTCCAGAACGAGGTAGTTTTCATTTTTAGACTAGGGTTTCTATGTTTTGTGTAGTGTAGGTAGGTGTTCTTCATTCCTTGTTTTTTGTTATGTTATTTCGTTTTTAGATCTTGTAGTAGGGCTGAGAGATTCAGAGAGAGAGATAGAGAGGGATTGATGTAATAGATGGTGACAATCTATGTAAAGGTGCCTCCTTTCTTCTCCAATGTAATCTCCTCCATCTTTTACATGATGCTTCGCTAACTTTTCTTCTCATGAAAATATAACTACTAACACTAACCATCTAACCACTTACTTGATATCCACATGAATCTAGTAGCCTCTATAAGGCCTTGTTCTTGCAAGAGCCATTGATGGCTCATGATGATGGGTTCTAGCATCTAACTTACTAACTTGCTAACAAAGCTAACTCTCTCTTATTTCATGCTTTCTTTCAATGGTCTGATGATTTAATATTTGTATTAGCTTGTTCTTGATGCAAGTTTGAATGTGAAAGAACCATCTCATTTGCCATGCTTTGTATCGTCTCTTGAAGCCAAAGATTAGTGATGGCCGAGGATCAATATGTGAGGCAACTATCATTAAGAGGTTAGCATGGTTAGTGGATCAATTAGTAGTTAGTAGCCATGAGTTTTCTTTTATCTTGTTTTAGAAACTATTTTCAAAACTCTTTTATCATTTTTCTATCGATGTTTTCACCGCCTTCTTAGTTCACCTTTGTTCCATCTTCTTTTCTATTTGTTTTACAAACCACTTCTCTTTGGTTTTTCACATCGACGTTTTCATCGCTCTCCTCACCTACCACATTCTGGATTTCCTTTTCCTTTTCTTTTCATTTTTTTTCTAATTCTTTTAACAAAGAAGAACTGTTAACAAACAACGTGAATAAAAACTATCAATGCTTCTATCGCCTCCCTTCCCTGTGGATTCGACCCGTTGAGCCAATGCTATAATGGAAGTATCGAGGGTACATTAGCACACATATATATTTTCATTGATTTCATAAATACACACTTTTGAGTGCTAGTTCCGCTCCGATCACTTGGCTGAGTCTGTAGTGGGTTTAGGAGGACTTGCCACCTCTCGTCATACTTTTTTAAATATGACTGACCCGAACGAGTTTCTGCCATTAGCGGTTTATTAAGTTCTGTAGCAAGAAAGATTGTTTCCTCTTCTGAATCAGTTAGTGAAGGAACATTGGTTTCTGCTTCTCGGGAAGAAGCGCACACCACATTACAGGATGAAACTTTCACCTTGCCTTTGGACCTTCTGTTAGTAACAGTAGTCCATTGCTGGCTGTCCATAAGGCCGGGATGAACCCATATAATTTCTCCTTGAGGTGTGGGGACGGGTAGAAGACCCTTCTGTTGTTGGTAATGTGGTTCGTATTAAACATTCTTAGTTCCCCTTTCGGGATAGGAACTACTCCAGACGGTGCTGGAGGCTATTCTTCAAACTAAAGAAATGATGTCATATTAGCTGTCACTTTCTTCTACTCTGGATGGAGCTCTAGCACTTCTGCATCAATTAGAGCTTGAAGGATGTCTTTGAAGACGTAGCAACTCTTGGTGGGGTGCCCTAGCATCCTATGATACAGGCAGTAGTTAGGATTATCAGTTTTACCGACTTCTTCAGGACGTCTAGATTTAGGAAGCTTCAATCTGTTACTCTTGTTGAGTAACTTGAATAACGAATCAACATGTTCGTCTTTAAAAGAATACTGCTTGTTGGCGCATGGCTAACTTGAGGAACCACTTCCCCTGACCGGCTGAGGTTTGACGGGGTATTTTGTCTCTGTCGCCAAATTATCTTTTCTTTTTGATTGAAAAGATGTTTCTGGCATATGCCTTGTCGACTTCTCGGGTCTGGGTTTGTTTTCTTTTGCTCTAACTCTAGCGATAATTTCTTCAGCCTGTTCACCTCGCTAGACTAATTGCTTCCAGGTGCAGCTTTCAGCAACTTCTATTTAGGCTAGGAGTGACGTTTGTAGATGTGGCGGCATGTTTCTACCAGGGTGGCCTAGGTCATACCGCTAGGACATCGGAGTGTCATATTCTGAAATCTATCTACAAATGATTTGACTGACTCTCTCTTTCGCTGCTTTGTGACTAGGAGAGTAGGCATTGGGATCTCCGAGTCATCTTCGAAGAAGCGTGTCAGGAAGAGCTTCTCCAGATCACTCCAATTTTTAATGGAGCCTTCTGGGAGTCTCATGAACCATTCAAAGGCAAGCCCTTTAGAGTGCCGATGAATAAACATGCCAAGATGGCATCATTATCTACCAGGTTTCCCGTTTGAGACTTGAAGTAGTAGATATGTTAGTTCGGTGACCCTATGCCATCAAAAGCCTGTAGGGTTGGAGCTTTGAACTTGGGAGGGTATGGAATAAGGTCCCACTCGGCCGGATATTGCCAGATCACTCCTGCTTCTTGGAGGCCTTTTCAATTGGTAAGGGCTTCTAGACACTGCTCTAATTGACTCATTCATTTAGAATGAATACTTTCATGATCCGGGTTGCCTTCCTCCTTAGACGAGGATTTAGACGACTCAGAAGTAGAGTGCTCTTTCTCCTCGATATGTACAGAAGACGAACTTTCTCCTTCTTTTCGTTTGCCTTTAGACTTTTTAGAGGAGGTTTTATCGGTTGACTTCCTATTGTCTTCAAGCAATTGTGCAAGCATCTGCCTGAGGGTATCGATAGATCTTGTTGAGCGCGAATCATATCGAATTGTTCCCTTTGGACCTGAGCTTGCTGTTCAAAGCGCCGGGCTGTCTCCTCGGGAATATTCATCATGTATGCAAAGGCTTCCTTCTCTATGGAAGAATTAGAGGCCTGTGACTCTACAACGGCAGAATGTAATTCATTTACTTCAATGCCCCTAGCTAGGGCACTGTAGTTGATCGGGGCGACCGCACCAGTCCGAGTGTGAGTATGCCGATACACACCTTCTGGTTCTGTGTCAGACTCGTCAGAGCTGACTGCTGGTTGTTTTTCCATACTTCTGCTTGCCATGTTTACAGTGACTTTAGGGTGCTCCACGTCAGAGAAGGTCCTCCTTCTATGGGAGCGATACCTTTTGGCCGATCGGGAGGTTGGGGTCGATTGCCTGAATATCGACTGTTTGCTTGCACGTGAGCTGTAGCGGCATTCAGAGAACATTGTCGTGATAAGCCATTCATAGCAACAAGATGGAGTGATCAGATTAGCACTCCTCTTCTTCGTCAAATAATCTCTTAGATCTGTGGGAGGGGGATCAAAGAGATTGACCTCGGGTTGTCAAGGGCTTTTCAGCTTCTAAGGGTCACCCTTACGTCGAGAATTCGAGACGTAGGGTTTAGAAACTCGAAGCCCACGATGCGCATAACAGGCACGGCTCTTGCGCTTTGCCTTTAAAACATAGGTCTCGTGCCTCTGCTGAGCAGAGACGCGGACCTCACATGTTTTATTGTCGCGTTCGATCAGTGACAGTTGAGACATGCGGGTTTTCTCATTTTCGCGTCTGGTCGTAGAGACGCAGGTCTCATGTCTCTAAAAAGAAGGATAGCCCTCACGTTGGTGCACGTCACGTTTGGGAAGTAGAGTCTCAGAAATGCAAGCCCGTTGGGCTTCGCGTTTGGGTCTCCAAACGCGGACTCGTGCATCTGACGCAATTCAGAAAAGACGTAAGCCTGAGCCTTGTGTTATATCTCTGCTGTGGCACGTGTCGTCTCTGTCGATGTTCAGCGTTCCGGTTACGCCGTAAGGGTTGTTGGAACCCCCGATGACTTAGAGCTGAGGAAGGGGACGGGCATGAATGGGCTGAACATCAACAACGTCGACCTTGTGGGTCTCATGGGAGACGTTGACGCGGGAGTCACGTGTGATATGATCAGCCGTGACACTCTTCTTGTCAGTCGCATCTGTCGGGTCTCAGAGTGAACTTGAGAGCGAGTCCCCGAGGAGACCTTGCGGTACTGCCGCGCCCTAGGGCTCTTGGAGCCAGAAGAGAGGAACTCTTCATACTTTGCCTGGTCGAACTCCACGATAAGTGATTCGACCATTTTTCTCATGTAGGTAACGTTACCTTGCGCCATGACTTGCTCATCAGTAGAGAAAGTAGTCCCCAGCGGAGTCGCCATCTCTTGTTTGGTAGGGGAAAATTGAAGATCGAGGAGTAACTTCTTTCTTTGATTGTAAAGAAAATTACAGCGGATCGATAATCTTCTTACATGAGAGGGAGATATTTCAAGCTTAAATCTCTCCTTTGTTTAAAGCCAGGTTCTTGATGTAGCGATGGAAAGTGAATCTTATTTTCTGTTGACCGGGTGAACGTCAGGTCCTTTGGGAATCCTCTCTTCGGATAGTAAACAAAGTAACACAGCTTCTATATAGGTAAAGACGAACTTATACGCAGTAAGTTGTTCGAAGAGTAGAACTCTCTCTTTCTTTTTAGCTGGAGGTCTTGGTGCTTCTACGGCTTACAACCGAAGTTCTTCTTACCAAGAATTTTCCGATCCTTCTTCCATAGCAAACTAGGCTATTTATAGAGGTTTCAGTGGGTAAATGTGTCCCCTAAAAATACTCCATAATGGGGGTTAACTCCTCATTACGTGGGCAGTAATCGACCCAGTAATGAGGGCAGTTATAACTGAGACGCAGGTTTTGAGCCTTACGTCTTGCTACTGAAGTAATGCTTGAGAGACGTGGGTTTCTCGTTCTGCGTCAAGCTTCATTGAGACGTGGGTTTCAAGCTCTGCGTCTTGGTACTGCAATAATGCTGAGATGCGGCTTTCGCGTTTCGCGTCTTGGACCTCACAGTGATGTTGAGACGTGGGTTTCAACCCTCGCGTCTTAGTGCTGTGCTAGTGGCGATGACTAGTCTTGCGTCTGGAGTTTAGATTCTGTGTTTTAACGACTTATCTTTAGTAATATTTAGACAGTCTACAATCTCATCCCTTTCTTGCAAAGCCATGTTAACTTTAGAAAACAAATCCTTATTTTCTTCTTTTATTTTAAAAGTTTTCTTTTTCAAGAGTTAATATTTTGTAATAGGTTTTCACAAACAAGAGATAGTTCTTCATTTAATGCATCGACATCAACATAATCATCACTATAAGAAAAACTAGCACAATCATCTAGATAGGTGTCCGAGTTTACCTCAAGAGAATCATTCCCTTGGACCATGTAGCAAGTATGCTCGGACTCATCCACCAAGAGTTCCTTCTCCACATAATTCGTCGTTTGTGGCTTGGGAGAGGTCAAAGTGTTCCACACTACAAAAGCGGAATCACAATGAGAAATCAACATAAGATATTCTTTGTTTAGAGTGCATCTAAGTGCCTCTAGGACTTATGCATTGGCCTCTATATACTTGCTATTACCAAGATAAGATTTCTTCGTAGCCGCAAGGTAAACATGCAAACCTAGAGTTTTTAGGTACATACTCATCTTAATCTTCCATACATTTATTTTAGAAACATTAAACATAGGAGGGGTCATGAAATTTATGAGTTTGTGTAAGCAAACAAGTGTGCAAATGCAAATCTAAATTAGCTAACCAAGATCTCACTCCTAAGTGGTTAAACCTATTATTAGGAGCGTAGGCTCTGATACCAATTGAAAGTACACCTAGAGGGGGGTGAATAGGTGTAAGGTTAATCTAATGACAAATGATGCAGAATTAAAACTAATTGCAACACACTTAGTGTAACCAAAAAGTGTGGCCGAATTCCCGGTGAAGGGCTCTGGACTATCTCCTCTAAATTTCTCTAAATAAGAGTTGAGGTGCTATTTGAAGCTCTCTTGGTTGAACACAAGTATGGCACACAAACACTACCAAGTATATAAGTATGATATGAACAATATGAATCAATGCAAGGTAAATAAGAGAGAGTTTAGAGATAGTGGATCAATCACAAATACCGAGATATGTTTCGAGGTTCGAGCCACTGCTCTACATACCCGCCTTCACACAGAAGGATTTTCACTATGTCGTCCACACAGGACTTCCCACACAGGGAACCTCCACTGAGGATTTGGCTAATACAAACTAGGAGTTCACAACTCCTCTCTCCAACAAATACAACCTCTACACAAGAGGCAAGACACAACAACAATCACCTCTACACTTAGAGGGATGGACACTTAGCTAAAACAAAATCAACCTCTCAAGAGAGGAATAAGGCACTAAGCCAAATAACAACAATCACCTCTTACTAGAGGGATGGGCACTTAGTCAAACAACAATCACCTCTCACTAGAGGGATAGGCACAAAGTCAAACCAACCACAATCACCTCTACACTTAGAGGGATACCAACACAACCAAATACACCTCCACAATTACCTCTACAAAGGAGGGATACTAACAAATACAAGAAGGTTACAACACTTGATGGTCTCAACAATCACAAACCAATTTTCTCACAAAAACAGGATCCTATAGATAGGATAAATATGATAGCTCAAGTGTGAGAAAATAAAAGTTTGAAAATCAAAATCACAAAGAAAATACTTGGGAAAACTTCTAAGATTAAATAGAAATGAAGAACAAAACAATTCCCAAAGACTTCTCTTTTTCTCTGAATTTTTCAACCCTTTTTAAAACAAATAAAGATGAAATCTTTATGCCCAAAACTTTTTAAAAAACTTACTATTAAACACTTAAGAAGATGGGAAATTTTTGCTCTCAAAAATCATGAAGAAACCAGCTCAAGAGATGGGTATTTATACCCTTCAAAAATATGCCCGTTGGCAGCCAGGAAAGGTCAGAAATAACCTTCTGGTCAACCGCCCGGTCGACCGGCCAACGGTCAATTTTATGACCGTTGAGCCACCGGTCAACCGCCCGGTCGACCGGCCAACGGTCAATTTTATGACCGTTGAGCCACCGGTCAACCGCCCGGTCGACCAGAGCTTGGAAACAGATAGCAGAGGCTCTCTGCCGGTCGACCGCCCGGTCGACAGGGGCCATTTCCAGAGAGCAGATGCTCTCTGGTGGTCGATCGACCCGGTCGACCGGCCTTCCAGCCAATTGGCTTGTGCACGTCTGTGCACATTGGTCGACCGGACCGGTCGACCGACATCTACCTCGGTCGATCAGACGGTCGACCGTCCGGTCGACCGGCAAACAGCCAAGTCCAAACTTTTAGGGATTGAATGCTTGTCTTTTTATCTTCAATTAATTCCATAAATTCTCATAAATTTCACAAAAATAAGTTCTTTTAAGATCTTTGAAATACAAATATGTGTGACTAAAATTCAACACATATTATAAACAATTTAAACCATTTTTATGATAATGAAATTTGCCTTTAAACTAAAATCGGTATTTTCCAAAAACTTAGATTTTGAAACGGAAAACCGTTTTCTCCAAAACTCATGTAAATACAAAAATATAATATTGAAATAACTTTGAAGCATATTGTATATAAATAGAATTTAATATACATAAAAGATATTATATCTATGTTTTTACATGAAATTCAAAACCGGTTAAACCGAAAACCAAAACCAATAAACTTTAAACTTGTGTATGTATGTGAACTTGAGCATATCAACACTATCAGATCTTTACACAAGATCTAAACAATCTAAACACAAACCGAAGTCTTCTTGTCTCTAAGCCGACACCATCCAAACGCGATCCAACGAGCTTCACTCCAATCGAGTACTAGATGCGATCTTGACGCTCGAGCTTTGAATCAACACGTGAAAGCTCCAAAACTCCTTTGTTGAAGCTAATCACCTACTAATATCTTGATCAAATATCTAAAACTAAATATCACAATATTATTAGTAAACTATAACTACATGAGTTAATCATCATCAACACTAGAGTGACGGGCCTCTGCGCCAACATACACATGAAGTGAGTTAAAGTACTTGTATCATGTAATTACCCCTCATGTATTATGTAATTCACATAATTACAACCATAATTATTATCTAATTACTTTAAATAAGCATACATGCATAAGGCATGATATTCAAACAAATCACCATCAAATAAGGTTTTCCATTTATTTATTACGCAGGTAATTAATAATATGATATCTTACCATCTTCTCCTCCTCCAGTTCTATATCTAGTCCCTTCCTCCAATAAATCAAAATATATAATTTCACCATCTTCCCTATCTTCTGGTTCTATATCTGGTCCCTTTATAAATATATAGATATATAAGATTTCATCTTCTCACTTCCTCCTGTTCTATGTCCGGTCTCTTCCTCTGTACACAAGTAATAATCATACACACTTACACATCAACGACAACAATTTAACAAAGATAGTAATCATAGATTCCACATCATATGACTCTAAGCACTCCAAGATATACAATTCGAACATACTACCCATACGTGAAAAATATGCATTTTGTTGTCAAGTAAAATATACATCACTTTATTGACTCGTTAACTTATTTTATCTCTCAACGTTTTCGGATTATTACACTATAATGTGGTTACAACTCTCTTTAAGTTGTCTCCTCTTTTCCTCCGTAAACACGAGCAACAAACATGTATCATATGTTAAGAACTAAATAGTAACAAATAAGAATTAAGATAGCCATATCATAGTTATAGAATTTACTTACACAAGAATTATATTATTACACACCAAGTTATTAGTTTAACAACTCCACCAATTTGGATCCGCTCACTAATATTGATTTACATCCACAATTTCCTAGTAATATGAGTCTATTACTCAATTTGTCGATGTATCTATATACTACATTCCAAATTCAATATTGGTTAATAATTTCTCATTTATTGAAAGTTGTATTAATAATCACTTCATTTTAATTATAATTAGATGAAAACTTCACTTAACTTCAAGCGTGTGCTCTACAAAATTCGCACCGAAGCAATCTCTTCCGGTTCTTGGATCCAATTCCCCGAATGCACCACACAAGATACTCATACACTAATTTCACTAGATCAATCTTATGTGGGTCATAAATCAAAATAATTAAATTTTATTTTTATGAATTTAAGGGTTTTTCAAATAATAATACCTTTCTTTTTCTCACTTCCAACGAACACTACCGTGCTCTTGCAGAGCTGCCGCCTACCAAGCCCTTGTGTCGCTCGCATCGCCTGATCGTCGCTGCTGCAACTTACTGCTGCTACTACTGCAAGACCAGAGAAGGAGGGAAAGAGGGAGAGGGGGGATGGAAGAGAGGGAAGAGGGAATTTGTTGAGGAGAGAGTGTGGAAGGTAAGGGATTGAGTGGGTTCAGCTAAACAAGAGAGGGGATAAGAATTTTCTTTCCAATTTTTCTTTTTAAAGCAATTTAGGGCTTCTCTCCTCTTGCCACCTCTCACAAATTTTTAGTAGATCTTGGCTTTCCACCTCCCCTTCACCATCTCCAACTCAATCCTAGCTCTTCATTCTAATATGAATTCACCTCCCACTAGTTTATGTTTTATTATTATTAACTTCCTTTTTTTTTATTTCTTCATGAACACATCTAAATACTAGTATATGCTTAATACTCATATATTTATACTCATATAGTGAAATTTCAATAAAAGTTGTGATATATGGCTAGATAGATAGCCGTATCAGCATGTACTTAATAAATACAATTCTTAGTATATACACATACTTATTTGGTTAACACATGCACGCACGCACACATGATAATTTATTTACCTATTCATAAAAGACTTGTGTTCATTTAAATATGCATTTGTGTATATATTCTTGTATTTGTATATTAGTAGACTAATCTCATTAAAATCATCATTCTTAAATCTACGATAACTATCCCCGATTGTCTGCTAACCGAGCAATTAGGCGTATAACATGATTTCAAAAATGTGTGTGTTATATCAATAACGAGCGAGTGGTTGCGCCTGATTCGTCGATTTTGAGATATGGAAAATTTTGGCGTACGATTGGTGTACTCGATCCATATCAGTTAATTCATAACAATTGAATGGTAAAGGTTTGATATATGAATCACATACTTTTTCATATTCTATCCAATGTGGGACTAAATAAACTGTTGGACAAAAGGCCCATCACCCTGGTTTTGATGATGATTAGCTCATATAGTTATAGTACTAATGATCTTATTGTGTTTAAGTTTTAGGTATTGATCAAGGTCTTACTTGATGTTTAGCTTCACTACAAGACTCAAAGTTAAGTTTGGAGCAAATACATGGTGATTCAAGAGCTTATAGAAAATATCAAATACTCGAGATGGAGTCTAACTAAGAGAATCAAGTCTGGATCATGTCTACTTAGAGAAGAAGATCTACAAGAAAACATGGGTTTAGAGTTGTGAGTTTAGATCTCTTATAAAGAATTGATTGGTTTTGATTACTCAAACTTACACACACACACACACAAAAGTTTGGGTTCGGTTTAACCGGTTTACGTTTTGTATTTTGCTTTTCATCAGAAAACAAGTTCACATCATTTTGTTTGTGTATCCATACACTATTAAGATTCAAATATGTTTGAACAACTTATTTTTGTATTTATGGAGTCTTAGAAAAGCTAGTTTTCATTTTAAAAGTTTGATTTTCAAAGAATACAGTTTTTGTTTCTAGATTGAATTTCTATATCTCGAAAATATTTTCACATTTTTGTAATATGTGCTGATTTTTTATTACACATTTCATTATATTTACATGAACTTATTTTTGTGGAATTTATTGATATTTAATTGGGTTTCAAAAGTTCATTTAAAAATCTCAAAATGTGATTTTGGGCTGAGCTGGTCGACCAACCGCATGGTCGATGATTAGTCTCTAATTTTGCATAATTTTCATCACATTCTCATATTTATTTCATGTAAAATTTTGCTAATAAAATCTTACTTGCTTGATCCTAGGTCCATGGTGTGCAAATGAAGAAGAAGACCTAAATCACCATTTAATTGGTGATTAAGAGCCTACCAAGTAGCCATTGACTTTAGAGTGAAGATTTTGTCAGACTAGGGCATCAAATCGAAAATCCAGGAGCTCAGATAGACAGAAGATAAACTGGGCGACGCGCTGCCCGAAGCCAGGCGCGCGCCGCCCTGGCAGGGCCACGGAAACGCGGCCCTTTGGGCGCGCGCGTGCCTGCGCTTTGGGCCACGTGCTTCCCACATGGCCCCCTTTCCCCTGGTGCCTATAAATACCCCCTGGGGTCTTCAGTTTGGGAGATCCAGAGTTAGAGCAAGTTTTTGTAATTTTATTTTTAGTTTGTAGTTGTTGTTGTTCTTCTTCTAGTTCTAGCTTTAGCCATTAGAGTGAAAGAGAGAGTGTGTGTACAAGTTGTATTGGAAGGTGACAAGATAATTTCTCTTTCCTCTTTCCATTTACTAGTTGCTTTCATTTGCTTTTACATTCTTGCTTTAGTGTAACTCCTTCTCTTTATCTCTTTTCTTTTGTTGTTCTTTTTTCACCATGTGTAACTAACTCCTCCATTGCATGGCTAACTAACTACTAACCTATTAATTTCTAACTTCCTGATTGATAACCCGAATGAGTCAATAGTGTCAAACAAGCCTTGTGCAAACGAGAGCTATGGCATCTTAAGACGAGGGTTCTAACTCTAACGTACCTACAAGTATTTACCTTCTTATATTTCATACTTAAATGATTTTTTGATGATCTATGGGTTATGTACTTTGCTTATTGTTGTAAGTTAGAGACTTTCCTTTTAACTTCGCCGATACCAATAGTGCACTCGTGTCTTCCCGTATTCTCGCCTTCTAATGGATCTTGATACGGGAATGTCCGAGTTTTTGTCGTGTAAAGCGAAGTTATAGGAAAAACTTTCACTCAATTTCCACGTGAATAGTTCCATTGCATAAGGGGTAAGCTTGCCTATGATCCATCGTGAGGCACATCTTCAAGAAGTTAGGGATTAGTGGGAGCAATTAGTAGAAAGTTAGCCATACGTTTTTACTATTAAGAAAAACTCACTCTTACAAACCACCAAAATATTTTCCAACAATTCTTGAAACAACTTGTTTTTACTTTTCAATTCTTTATTTGGAAACAAAGAACATTCTCTTTTCTTGAACATAAAAGCCACATCAAACTTCCATCGCTCTCCCTCATTGTGGACATGACCCGTGTAGCCACTTCGCTACTACGGAAGAATCGCAAAAGCAGTAACTTCGACCCACTCCCTTTCTACTTTTCTTGTGCTTGCTTTTTGTCGATCAAATTTTGGCGCCGTTGTCGGGGAGAGAACGGCTTTATTATTCACTACTAAAGATTGTTCTTTGTTTTTGTGTGTAGGAGAAGTACCAAGGAGCTCACTATCATGGGAAGCGAAAGAGGTGGCCAAGGACATTGCGTGAGAATTCATTTGCCCTCGGAAAAATTCATGTAAAAGCAAGTTTTTCCGATTGAAGTACTAACAAACTCGTTTGCAGGGTTGCCAAAAGCCGCTAAAAATTTTTTTTTTGCTTTCTAATTTTTTAGTTTCCTTGGATGCTTCACGTTTATGCATGTATAATAAACTCAACAGAAATCCACTTGTTGCTTAATTGAAATTTGGACTAGACCTTTGCATATAGGGCACGTGTCTATTTCAATTCATTTCAATTTCTGTTGAAGAGTGCTGGAGAAAAGGTACGTGTGCATTCATCTAGAATAGAACCAACATTTTGAAGTGATTTACCGCTTTGAGTGTTACCTTGTTGTGAATAAACTGTACACTTGCACAATTGACATTAAGGGCAAAACCCAAATAAACAAGATAAGGTGGGGATTCCATCACCCTTCCTTAGCCCAAAAATCATCTCCAAGTGCACTCACATTTTTTCAAGCCTTAACTAAAAATCAATAGACATTGGTCCTAGAGATATCTCGGACTCACTAAGAGATTAACCGAGGTTGGAAATTGTAAGAACTATATTCCTGCAAAATCGGTGTCTAAGGAAAGTGGATTGAGAGGTAAAGCCTCGAAAGCTCCGTGGTTTGGCGTAATTAGGCCCGTGGCTCTGCCCGGATACCTCCCCCGAGCTTTGCCTTTTCCTGGCCGATTAGTTGTAGTCGAGTTCCTGTAACAACCTTCCCCGGAGAATCGACCAGTTAGGAGTCGTCTAGGTCCAGGTACCTTAGACTAAGGCTTGTGGTTGTTTTTCTTTCTTTTGTTTGTTTTTAGTTCTTTTTCGATTGTTTGTTGTCTTCACGTTGGTTGTGGTGTGCTGCATGCAAGAGTGGGTGAGAGATCCGTCAACTTCCAGATTAACAAGAAACACTTCTCTACCCTTGCATCCAAAATCGGTGATGGCGTCACTTCAGGATAGATTTTACCCAATCAGAACTTCACTTCCATCTTGCATAAAACTTCCTGAAGCAAACGACAATAATTTTGAGTTAAAGCCCCAATTCATTAACACTCTTCCCAAATTTCATGGTTTAGAATCAGAGGACGCATACTTCTTTGTTAGGGAATTTGAATAAGTATGACTCATGATGCGTATACCCCAGCTAGGAGACGATGTCGTTAGGTTACGTTTCATCCCTTTTTTCCTAAAGGACCTAGCTAAGAAATGGTTGTACAGCTTGGCAGCAGATTCAGTCACGACCTGGGATGATTTCGTCAAGGCTTTCTTGAAGAAATTCTACCCCATTCACAAGACTGCCCTCATTAGGAAGAACATCATGCAGTTTAAGCAAGACCCGAGCAAACCATTTTGGAGATACTTTGAGCGATTCTAAGATCTCCTCGCTCAGTGCCCTCATCATGGCGTGGAGAAATGGCGTCAATGCCAGATTCTCTACGATGGTCTAGATTATCAGACTAAGATCCTGTTAGAAGCGATGTGTCAGGGAGGGTTCTTGCAGAAGGATGAGAATCAGGGTTGGGATTTATTTGAGGATTTAGCGGAGAAAACCCTGCAATGGGAGCCAGCTTCGGAAAAACCTAGGAATTCACAATCTATAGCTTCAAGAGGAGGGCTCCTATCTCTAGAATCATCCATAGCTGCCGAGGCCAAGATTGCTAACCTAATGAGAAGGATAGAGGCTCTGGAAACAAAAGAGCCTGCCAGTGTCAATCAGATCAACCCACCACCAATTCACAATCCGGGTCGTTCATATTGTCAGGCACCAAACCATGTCTTTGAAGAGTGCCTTGTTTTTCATACCCAGCAAGTGCCATCAGAACACATGAACGCGGCTTACTCACGGCCGCCTCACAACCCCTACTCACAGACCTACAATCCCAGCTGGAGAAATCACCCCAATTTCTCCTGGGCCCAAAACAATCCTCCCAGGCCTAATTTTTCCAACAACTTTCACCATCTTACTCCTCCACCAACTTTTCCCAGTCAAGCCCCAGCTTCCTCCTCCCAAGGCTCACCAATGGAAAAGAAAATCAGTAAATTGGAGGAGAGCATAGAGGCTTTCATAAAGTCCCAAACCGCTTTTATGCAAAACCAGAGACAAACTCTGAACAGTCATTCACAGGCCATATCAAGATTGGAAATGTAAATGAGCCAGTTAGCTAGCTCCCTAACTGAAAGACCTAAGGGTACTTTGCCTAGTCAGCCACTAGTTAACCCAAAAACCTCCAACCAAGCATATGAAATTCAGGATCCATCAATTAACCAGTGTAATGCTATTCACACAGTGCGATCTGGAAAGAAGGTAGACAATCAGGTTTATCAACAGAAAAGTCCAGTCCATCCCGATCCCACTCCTGCCTCCACCTCTGCTAGTTCCTCCCAATCCACTCCACAAACATCTGACGAGGACAAAGCTGCTGAACCAGTTCATAAGCCTGTAGCACCCTTTCCTAATAGGCTTAGGAACAACAATAAAAATATGCACATGGAGAAAATGCTAGAGATGTTCAACCAGGTCAAATTAAATGTGCCACTTCTTGACGCTATCCAACAAGTCCCAGCTTATGCCAATTTCTTAAGGATATGTGTACAAAGAAGAGAAAGACCAATGTGCCCAAGAAAGTGTTCTTGGCCACTAATATAAGCAAAATTCTATCTGGTCCCATTCCAGTGAAATACAAGGATCCCGGATGTCCCACCATTTCCTGCACCATAGGACAGACCGAAATCAGTAGAGCGCTTCTTGACCTGGGAGCAAGTATCAACTTGCTACCTCTCTCAGTATACCAGCAACTTGGGTTGGGCGAGCTAAGCCCAACTCGAGTCACCATTCAGCTAACTGACCAATCTGTGAAGATCCCGAAGGGGGAAATCACAGACGTCCTCATCTGGGTCGGGGATTTCATTTACCCCGTTGACTTCATTGTGCTTGAAACCCAACCTGTGTCCAACCATAGGTCTCAAACTCTCGTCATCTTAGGGCGCCCATTCCTTACTACAGCCAATGCCATAATCAACTGTAGGAACGGGTCCATGCGATTGACTTTTGGAGACATGACGAAGGAAGTCAATGTCTTCAATCTTGAAAGACAACCTAGGGATGTCAATGATCAGACGTTTGAGGTTAATTCTATTGAAAACCTGACCAGTGAGCATGAGGAGAGTATGGAGACAGAAACTGAGGCAGAGTTTGATCTAGAGGCTGAGGATTTTAATCTAGACCAGATCGTAGATTCAGCAGTGGATTGGGCGTCAAACCCAAGTGTACCCCATCCTAGGATTGAAAGCCCAGAGATTGTCTCCAATGAAGCAACACATTCCCTAGAGCTTAAAGCCTTGCCTGAACATCTCAAGTACGCCTACCTGGGCGGAAAGGACACCTTGCCAGTCATCATAGCGTCACACCTGACTGAGCAACAAGAGGACAGCTTAATGTCTATTCTGAAAAGAGATAGGGAAGCCATTGGATGGACGATGAAGGACATCAAGGGAATAAGTCCAGCCATATTACAACACAGAATTCATTTAGTCGATGAAGCAACCCCTAGGAGGGACCCACAACGCAGGCTTAACCCTCTCATGCAAGAGGCAGTTAAGGCTGAAATTCTGAAACTATTAGATAATGGGATAATTTATCCCATTTCTGATAGTCAATGGGTTAGCCCTGTTCATGCGGTCCCAAAGAAGGCCGGCTTTACGGTGGTAGAAAATGAGGAAAAAGAGTTGGTACAAACAAGACTGCCTATCAAGGTTCGTGTTTGTATCGACTACAGGAAGTTGAATGCAGCTACCCGTAAAGATCACTTCCCGCTACCCTTCATCGACCAAATGCTTGAGCGTTTGGCTAGACATGAGTACTACTGCTTTCTAGATGGGTACTCGGGATACAATCAGATCCCCATTGCTGCAGAAGACCAGGAAAAGACGACGTTCACCTGCCCATTTGGAACCTTTGCTTATCGGCGCATGCCTTTTGGATTGTGCAATGCTTCCGCAACGTTCCAACGGTGCATGCTTAGTTTGTTCTCTGACATGGTGGAACGTTTTCTTGAGATTTTCATGGATGACTTCTCCATCTACGGAGATTCATTTGATCAGTGTCTTCATCATTTAGAGTTAGTACTACAAAGATGCATTGAGAAGAACCTAACTCTAAACTGGGAAAAATGTCACTTTATGGTGAGACAGGGGATTGTCTTGGGCCATGAGATTTCGAGGAGAGGCATAGAAGTGGATAAAGCTAAGGTAGAAGTGATTGCTAAGCTTCCACCACCCAAAAGCATCAAGGATAATAGATCCTTTTTAGGGCATGCTGGGTTCTACCGACGGTTCATTAAGGACTTTAGCAAAATCGCGAGGCCCTTAACCAACCTGCTCGCTAAGGACGTGCCCTTTGATTTCAACGATGAATGTTTCAAGTCATGGGGGAAGCTTAAGCAAGAACTGATTTCTGCACCTATCATTTCTGCTCCTAATTGGGCCCAGCCATTTGAAATCATGTGTGATGCATCTGATTTTGCTATTGGCGCTGTTCTAGGACAGCGCATCGATAATAGGCAGCACGTAATCTACTATTCGAGTAGGACCTTGAATGACGCCCAACAGAACTATACAACAACTGAGAAGGAATTCTTGACCATTGTCTTTGCGTTAGAAAAGTTCCGGCCTTACTTGTTAGGTTCGAAGACGGTGATTTTTACGGATCACTCAGCTCTGAAATACCTCATGACCAAAAAGGAAGCAAAAGCCCGACTGATTCGGTGGATCCTTTTGCTTCAAGAATTTGACTTAGAAATCTGGGATAAACGAGGTATAGAAAATGTGGTCGCTGATCATCTCTCACGAATTCCGAATGCACCAACCATCCAAGTTCCGATCAACGAGGATTTCCCAGACGAGCACATCCTAGCCATTCTTAAGGAACCCTGGTATGCGGACATCGTTAATTACCTGGCCACGAGACAATTACCCACTGACTGGACAAAGCAAGACCAAGACCGCTTCTTTGCCCAAGTACGGTACTTCTTCTGGGAAGAACTGTATCTTTTTAAGTATTGTCCCGACCAAATAATTAGACGATGCATATCCGAAGAGGAACAGAGGTGTGTGCTCAGCTTTTGCCATGACCTTGCATGCGGAGGACACTTCGGTCCCCGCAAGACTGCAGAGAAGGTTCTACTGGCCCACTTTGTTCAAAGACTCATATCATTTTTGCAAGTCATGTGCAAACTGTCAGAAGATCGGGAAAATTTCTAGAAGAGACATGATGCCCCTGAACCCGATCCTTGAAGTTGAAATTTTTGATGTTTGGGGTTCGATTTCATGGGGTCATTCCCCAACTCCTTCGGCAACCAATTCATTTTAGTTGCTGTAGATTATGTCTCTAAGTGGGTAGAAGCTGTGCCAACTAAGACGAATGACAACAAAGTGGTTGTCAAATTTCTCAAAGATAACATCTTCTCCCGATTTGGCACCCCCAGAGCGATAATTAGTGATAATGGATCACATTTCTGCAACAGAGTTTTTGAAGCTCTGATGCGAAAATATTCCATCAATCACAAGTTATCCACTCCGTACCATCCCCAGACAAATGGGCAGGTAGAAGTCACCAATTGACAACTCAAGCTCATTCTGGAAAAGACTGTCGGACAAAACCGAAAGGATTGGTCGGTTAAGCTCAATGATGCATTGTGGGCTTACCGCACTGCTTTTAAGACAGTTCTAGGGATGTCTCCTTACAGAATCGTATTTGGAAAAGCCTGTCATCTGCCAGTAGAGTTAGAACACCGGCCCTCTAGGCAATTAAGCAACTCAACTTTGACCTGACCAAGGCCGGTGAACTTAGGAAACTGCAGATTTCAGAATTAGAGGAGATACGGAATGAACCTTATGAGAATGCACGAATCACCAAGAGCAGAACTAAACTTTTTCATGACTAAATCATAACCCGAAAAAACTTTGCACCGGGAGATAGGGTTCTGCTGTACAACTCTAGGCTTCATATTTTCGCGGGGAAGCTGAAAACTCGTTGGTCGGGACCGTTCATTGTGCGCACTGTTTTCCCACATGGTGCTATGCTTATTGCAGATCCTAAAAACAATACGGAATTTAAAATGAATGGGCAAAGACTGAAACCCTTCTTGACCACTGAGCCTATGACTCCAGATGAGAGTGTGCTGACTCTTTTGCCCCGTCATACACCTAACCACAACAAACAAATAAAAAATAATAAAAAAATAAAAATAATAAAAATAAAAAATTGTTTATATGCTTACCCGTGTACATTCTTTTTGACATTTCTTTAGCCTATTCGCACTTGGCCGGCTCGAGTCCACGAAGATGGTGACATCATTTCTTCCCCCTATTTATTGCATTTGCATTTCCATATGCATTCATTGAGGACAATGCATTAGATAGGTGTGAGGGGTTGCTAACACTTTTTCTTTTTCCTTTTATTCTTTCTTTTTTTTTCAAAAAAAAAGTTCCAAATTGAAAAGAAATTTCATACTCTTTATAAAAATGCCAAAAGATTGTAGGAATTATGGGAACCTTATTAATGAATCTTTATTTTTGCCTAAATAAATAAGAAAGATTGGTTTGACTAAAAAGTTAGAAGGGATAAGAAAAATAACTCATACTTTTATTTTAGCCTTAGTAGAATATGCATAACCCACACACACATGCTTGTGATTTAGAGACACAACTCTGGAAAAAAAAGCTGGATAATTGTGCCTCAAGAAGCATGATTACTCACGCAAAAAAAAATCTATATACAATAATAAATTTTGATTTCGTGGCCTACTCCATTTGCATATTTGACCTGCAGGGTATTTTTCCACCTGGTGCCCTAAGACCATCTGGTTTGGGAGTCATCGATTTGATATGTGTTACATAAGTGAAGTAGAAAGCCTAATGGAACCAAGAATAATAAGTAAATATTAATAAAATTAAATGATATGCACATCACACTTACACATTATGCATATCTATCTAAAGCAAAATAAAAGAATGAATTAGAAGTACAAGATCCTTTCTAAATTTATAAGAAAAACCATAGTTTCTTCATTTATGACGGCTAAAATATAAGAGGACTTATGAGGGTTAAATCTAATTCTTATATCATTCGGTCATTTTTACTTAGATGATTGAAAGTTCTTTTTAATAAAAAAAATCTTTCTAACAACAAACTTCTTTTCTTTACTTACTGGATTTTGTGGGTGCAATCCGCTGAAAATCCTTAGAAGACAACACTCCTCCTCTAGGGCAAACCTAGAGGTTTAACGGCTTGTTGCACATGCTCAGTGCAATCGCATCACCTGCGAAAGTGGTGTAATAATGTTCTCATTTTTGTTTTGCTCGGGACGAGCAAAAGATAAGTGTGGGGGTGTGATTAGTCTCTAATTTTGCATAATTTTCATCACATTCTCATATTTATTTCATGTAAAATTTTGCTAATAAAACCTTGCTTGCTTGATCCTAGGTCCATGGTGTGCAAATGAAGAAGAAGACCTAAATCACCATTTAATTGGTGATTAAGAGCCTACCAAGTAGCCATTGACTTTAGAGTGAAGATTTTGTCAGACTAGGGCATCAAATCGAAAATCTAGGAGCTCAGATGGACAGAAGACAAACTGGGCGACGCGCTGCCCGAAGCCAGGCGCGCGCCGCCCTGGCAGGGCCGAGGAAACACGGCCCAGGCCGCGTTTCCGCGGCCCTTTGGGCGCGCGCGCGCCTACGCTTTGGGCCACGTGCTTCCCACGTAGCCCCCTTTCCCCTGGTGCCTATAAATACCCCCCTGGGGTCTTCAGTTTTGAAGATCCAGAGTTAGAGCAAGTTTTTATAATCTTTGTTTTAGTTTGTAATTGTTGTTGTTCTTCTTCTAGTTCTAGCTTTAGCCATTAGAGTGAAAGAGAGAGTGTGTGTACAAGTTGTATTGGAAGGTGACAAGATAATACAAGTAATTACTTCTCTTTCTTTTTTCCATTTACTAGTTGTTTTCATTTACTTTCATTTGCTTTTACATTCTTGCTTTAGTGTAACTCCTTCTCTTTATCTCTTTTCTTTTGTTGTTCTTTTCTTCACCATGTGTAACTAACTCCTCCATTGCATGGCTAACTAACTACTAACCTACTAATTTCTAACTTCTTGATTGATAACCCGAATGAGTCAATAGTGTCAAACAAGCCTTGTGCAAACGAGAACTATGGCATCTTAAGACGAGGGTTCTAACTCTAACGTACCTACAAGTATTTACCTTCTTATATTTCATACTTAAATGATTTTTTTGATGATCTATGGGTTTTGTACTTTGCTTGTTGTTGTAAGTTAGAGACTTTCCTTTTAACTTCGCCGATACCATTAGTGCACTCGTGTCTTCTCATATTCTCGCCTTCTAATGGATCTTGATACGGGAATGTCCGAGTTTTTGCCGTGTAAAGCGATGTTATAGGAAGAACTTTCACTCGATTTCCACGTGAATAGTTCCATTGCATAAGGGGTAAGCTTGCCCATGATCCATCGTGAGGCACATCTTCAAGAAGTTAGGGATTAGTGGGAGCAATTAGTAGAAAGTTAGCCATGCGTTTTTACCATTAAGAAAAACCCACTTTTACAAACCACCAAAACATTTTCCAACAATTCTTGAAACAACTTGTTTTCACTTTTCAATTCTTTATTTGGAAACAAAGAACATTCTCTTTTCTTGAATATAAAAGCCGCATCAAGCTTCCATCGCTCTCTCTCCTTGTGGATACGACCCGTATAGCCACTTCGCTACTACGGAAGAATTGCAAAAGCAGTAACTTCGACCCACTCCCTTTCTACTTTTCTTGTGCTTGCTTTTTGTCGATCAGTCGACCAACCGCAAAGCTCATTTGCTTTGCCGGTCGAATGCATGGTCGACAGACATGCACAAACCCATGTGACCTGAGCTCTGTCAACTAACCGTTTTGCTGATTTGCTCGACACTCATCTAACATTTTAGGCATAACGTTTTATTCTGATATTCAATCAATATGATTCAAATTGCATTATAAAGATTACTTCAATGGCTGTTGTCTGATTCAAACGTTAAAGTTGTTAAATATTAGTTTGAAGTCCGTTCATGTTTTGAAAACAATTTACAGTTTTCTAGTTCGACATATTTCAATATTTTGATCATAACGTTTTACTAATTGAAAGTCAACCTACAGGGGATGGATACGTGTACTTTCATGAACAAGCCAAAATAAGCACTATACGAAAAATTAAGCTTTCTCTCGAAGGTGTTCACTCAAGCCTAACTTAACCTCATTGATATATTAACTAGAGAACCCGTTCAGCAGAAAGAAATTGGAAGCGGGCAATGCTATGATTTATCATTTATGCGAAGTCTCTGGATGTACTGGTCTTCAAACAATACGCAATAATTCTGCTTGAAAATGTATTTACATGAAGAAATCAAACTCGCCAATGTCACTTATTATTATACTGAGTAGTGCCATAAATCCTGTTTCGATTAACTATAATTCTTTGTGGGTACTTCTCTCCTCCACCGTGAGGTGCTGGTGATGGTCGGCGTGTTTTTTCTTTCCTTCTTTTTTTTTTTTTTTTTTTTTTATGTCAAGTGGATCCACCACCGTGGGCCCGCCTGATTTTAAGTAGGTTTTGATTTGGACATCGACCGCCAACTCGCTCGTGGCCACATACACCGCTCCGACTTATTGCATCAATTATTAGGATATTATTATTATTATTATTGACGTTTGCATGCAACATCCAGTGTTGTGCTCAATTTAAAATCCATTCAAGCTACTATTCATTCTCTCAACCAATCTGCACGTGGATCCTAATGATTGGGGGTAAATTAATCTCCATTTTTATCCGACTAAATGTTGCCTTCTCAATTTAGGGGCTGTTTGTTTCGCGTAAAACTCCGTGATTCGTAAATGACTTACTATTCAGTTACAATTACGGTGTTTGTTTGAACCGTAATTCGTAAAAGACTTACAAAACTCAACTAACACTCACTTGCAACCCAGTTACCACTAACTTACAGCTCAGTTACAGTTAATTTGTGGTCATACAAATTTGTAATATTTTTTTATATTAATATTAATTTTTTTTAATATTTAACTTTTTTAATATTTATTTGTAGTATTAAAACTTTTAAAATTACCAAATAGTTAATTTTGTGGTTTTTCACTTACGACTTATACATTACGACAACCAAACACCGTAAAGTACAATACACTTTCCCACTTTACAATTTTATATTACCAACCAAATACCGTAAAATTTACATACATGTAACTCATTTACAATTATAAAAGACTTTACCAATTACAACTACGAATTACGACCAGTTACGACAACCAAACAGACCCTTACTCCAATCTCCAAATTTATTTGTGTGCTTTTACTTCCTGTTTGGTTAAGGGTGGAAGTGAGGAAGTGAAGAAGTGAGGAAATGATAATAGTTCCCTTTGGAGTTTGGAAATTGGTTAGTAAGTTTTCTGGTATTTGGATGTTGTTGGGAAGTGTGGTTTGAAAAATGTTATGTCTTTTCCGGTGTTTGGATGGTAACGTGGAAGTGAAAGTGAAAAAGTTGACTACAAAGTTGACCGCAAAACAATATTAAATTAAAAATTAATTAAGAAAAATAAAAATTAGACTGTAATTAGAATGCAAGTGAGATTTACATGAGCAAAAAATTAACTGTTTTGAACTACAACTTATTATAAATAAGATTTACATGACCGCAAAATTAACTGTAACACTATGGAAGTAAGGAAAACGTTGTGTAAAGGAGAAAAGAGAGAAGGAAAAATTTTTTTCCATTTTTCTTTTCCGATATTTGAATGAACAGCGGAAATGAGAAAAGACACTTCTCACTTCCTCACTTCCACCCAATTTCTTGAATCCAAACAGCCAGCTGAAAGTGATCTGAGAATCTTATTAATAATCCCTTCAATCATGTTAAAAATAGACCTTGCAGTGTTCTTACAACAAGAATCTGTGAAGTTCAGAGGGGGAGAACAATTTTTGACAGAGACTTTGCCCGTCTTCAAGCCAGGTCACTGTCAAAAGTTGTGGGGCTCACCAGTGAAAATGGTCACATATGACGTGTCCCCACCCGCCGCCCCGCTCCAAACCCGTTGAAGGTGGGCCCCACCCCCACCCGAAAGGAGAAGTTGTTGTGGTGCAGGCGGCTGTGGGCGGCAAAACTTGATTTAATTTACTTTGCTCCCACAAAAAATTGTCCCCCCAGAATTTCCCTATAAGTACCTCGCCATTTCCTCACCTCCCAGTCACCTCTCACTTTCAAAACCAGAAAAACAAATTAAATTAAATTAAGTAGAATCAATGGGGAAGGACGTGGAGGTCGGCGGCGGTGACTACACCGCGAAGGACTACACCGACCCGCCCCCGGCTCCTCTCTTCGACGCCGAGGAGCTCACGCAGTGGTCACTGTACCGCGCCCTGATCGCAGAGTTCGTGGCCACACTGCTGTTCCTCTACATAACAGTAGCGACCGTGATCGGTTACAAGCACCAGAGCGACGCCGCTCTCAGCGCCGACGCCGCGTGCAGCGGCGTCGGCATCCTCGGCATCGCGTGGGCTTTCGGCGGCATGATCTTCATCCTCGTCTACTGCACTGCGGGGATCTCCGGCGGCCACATTAACCCCGCGGTCACATTTGGCCTGTTCCTGGCTCGAAAGGTCTCCTTGGTCCGAGCCATTTTGTACATGACCGCGCAGTGTCTGGGTGCAATCTGCGGGGTTGCGCTCGTCAAGGCTTTTCAGAGCGCGTACTATGTGCGCTACGGCGGCGGGGCTAATGGGCTGAGCGATGGGTACTCGAAGGGAACTGGGCTCGCTGCTGAAATCATCGGGACCTTCGTTTTGGTCTACACTGTTTTCTCCGCCACTGACCCCAAGCGCAATGCACGCGACTCGCACGTGCCGGTATAATTTTCATTCCTAAATCTCATAAATGAATATAATTTTTGATGGCATATATTGTTGATTAAATTGTTTAATTTGCGTAGGTTTTGGCTCCGCTTCCAATTGGGTTTGCTGTGTTTATGGTTCACTTAGCCACGATTCCGATCACTGGGACGGGGATTAATCCTGCCAGGAGTTTGGGTGCTGCTGTCATCTACAACAAGGAGAAGGCTTGGGATGATCAGGTATGTATTTAACTAACTTCATTAATTAATTATTAGCTTGAAGCTAATTAATTTTAACGTATACAATTAACTGCAGTGGATCTTCTGGGTTGGGCCATTCATTGGGGCTGCAATTGCTGCTGGATATCACCAGATTGTGCTGAGAGCAGGGGCTGTCAAGGCTCTCGGATCATCGAGGAGCATCTAATATGATCAGTCCTCTCTCAGAGTGTGAAGAAAACAAGCAATCGTGCCTCTCCTCTGTAGCTCTGTAGTTTGTGTTCTGCGTATTAAGTTGGCTTGCTTAGCTCGATCGTATGGTCTGTTTGCCTTTTGAGTTTTTAAAGCAGAGAGGTTACAGATCCAACTAGCTGTCCATGTAATGTAATGTCGTTTATCGAACGCCGTTTGCTTAAATATCTATGGATGTAAATCTCCTCCTCATCAATAAGAAAAAAACTATGTGCGTGATGAAGAAACTAGGTGAAATGTGTTGCGCACTCCGGAGGAATTCCCAAACAGCAGTGTCACGCTAGTCTCCTTGATCAACATTCCAACGCCTAATCAATCACAAACCAATATGACACGAACCAAACACAAAAGGAGAGCGAGAAATAAACGATTTAACGAAATTCGGCAACTTGCTTACATCCTCAAGGCCGAAGGGCGAAGATTTTATTCAAACAATAGAGTTGCAAAAGGTTACAAAAATAATCCGAAAATACAACTAGAGAAACTACGCACTCGGCTGTAAAAATCTCACAAAC
Source organism: Agave tequilana (assembly GCA_038442645.1). Lineage (NCBI taxonomy): Eukaryota > Viridiplantae > Streptophyta > Magnoliopsida > Asparagales > Asparagaceae > Agave > Agave tequilana. The sequence continues at coordinate 21,580 of JAVJIF010009088.1, read as the reverse complement.
AAACTAAACCTAGAACTCTCTCACAATCGATTCAACAATCAATGCAATATAGGATGCAGAGATGATGTAGGAGGAGATCACCCAGGTACAAGCCAAAATAATCTGACCTGTCGACAGAGCCTTCATCTGACCTATCTACCGGCTTTTTCTGAAAGTCAAGGTTTGTCAATTTTTTCCTTGACTATCGACAGCACCCTTCAACTATCGACAGCCCTATTACGTAATAGAATATCTAAGTTTGCATAAGATTCTATTTTAGGTTCCAAATTTGGATTCTGATAGATTTTACACTTTCTTTATTTTGAACTTTCTTTTCTTTATTTGAAATTTAGTTTTTATAGATAGAATATGATTAATTGTACGCCTATAAATAGGCCTCTTGTACTCTTTATTTTTATCTTTATTAAATATTGATTAATAAAATTTAAGTTTTCCTCCAAATTGCTCGTGGATTCAAGTTGTTATCTCTTGGTCGTGAATTCGAGTAAATCACTCATGGATTCGAGTGCCATGTTCGTGGATTCGAGCATAACTTCTACCTGAAAGTCTTTGGGGTTCGTGGGTGCTAGAACAAGATCACCCATGTGCAGGCCAAAATAATCTGACCTATCAACAGAGCTTTCATCTGGCTTGCACCTGGGTGATCTCCTCTTACATCAAGAGACCCTCCTTATATAGCCACGGAACAACCAATAGAAGGAAACTCAATTCGAATCGAAATCCGATACAAAAAAACATAAACCTGAAACCAACTCAGAATAGCTAGAATTCGACTTGCGGTCGACCGGCTTCATGTAGCCCGATTGACCGCTAACCCAACTGGCCTAATCAGTCTGCACAACCTTCTTAGGTCGGTCGATCGAGTAGTCAACTGACTGTACTGTTTAACTTCAAGGTCTTTTGGGTGGTCGACCGTTGTTCCTTCTTTTCCAATGTGCATGCTTGTATACTTGCGATGAACCGCTATGCTCCTTCCACGCTTTTTTACTGAGTTTAAAACTCTATCAAACTTTTATCTTTTGATCTTCTCCCTCACATCCCATTATAAATACATTCTACATTTTCTTACCTCGCAAGCTTCAAATTCCCGCAAAAGAAATAAAACACATTGCTACATTATCTCTAAAAACCCAAGAAAATAATAAATCAGATTAATGTGGAAGGACATCGAGTCTGGCTGCAAACACCTTACATAGGACCACACAGAACTGCCCCCAGCTCCCCTCTTCAACCACGAGGAGCTCACCAAGTGGTCACTCTACCGCAGAGTTCATCGTTGTTGAGACCTGGAACCACCCAAAGAACACAAACTCTAGATTATAAAAAACAAATAAAAAGAGAAAGATCAAGATTTATGAGTACATCTCCAGGACAGAGAGAGATATATTGATGATTTGCACAAGATTTATAAGAGAATTACAAGGATTCTCTCAAAAACTCACTCTGCAGGAAGATACCCAAAAATGGATTAAAGTCCTATATTTATAGAGAGAAGAAAATATCCCCAAATAGCAGCAGGTCGGGTCCAAACACAGCCCAGATCAGTGTGTCGGTCGACTGGCCGGTCGATCGTTCCAAGTGCGATTGACTACTCGGTCGACCGCGTAGACCCCCCAAACTCTCTGTTAATGCCAGAGTTGGGTTAGTCGACCGCCTGGTCAACTGGGATCCAAGTCCCATCTCTCTGTTGATCTCAGAAAATCGGGTCACTCGACCGCCTGATCGACCACGAACTTGTATAAAGCTGAAATTCATTATAGAATCTTTATTAGTACCAAATAGCTTTTATATGTTTGTTATCATCAAAATGTATATAAATGGAGAGTGTAACCTTTTGGGCCAACAATCTCCTCCTTTTTGATGATGATAAAATATATAAGCTGTAACCTTTTGGGCCAACAATCTCCCCTCAAATAATGCTATATTGAACAAGTAATGCTATATTAAACAAGTATAAAACAACTTATTATTGAGAAAACAAAACAAAAACACCAAACACTACACCAAAACACTAAACATAAAACAAAACATAAAAATAAAGCATAACCACACATATTTCTCCCCTTTTTGTCATACATCAAAAAGGGATATGATAGTAAGAAAACTTATTTAGTCAATAACACAAACATTTAGTTCACCACATATAAAAGAAAATCTATTGACGTCAAGTGGTTTAGTGAAAATATCGGCAAGTTAAAAAATCAGTAGAAACATCATCAATATCAATATCACCTTTCTCAAAATGATCTCTAAGGAAGTGATATCGAATCTCAATGTGCTTGATCTTATTATATTGATTTGCATTCTTAGTCATATGAATTGTACTAGTATTATCACAAAATATTTTGATATGGTCATAATGCAAATTATAATCAAGGAGAGTATATTTCATCCAAAGGACTTGAGCACAACATGCCCCCGCCGCAACATACTCCGCCTCGGCGGTTGAGAGGGCTACTGAATTTTGTTTCTTGGAAGACCATGAAACAAGACAATTACCAAGAAATTGACATGTTCCACTAGTACTCTTCCTATCCACTCCACAACCCGCATAGTCGGCATCCGAAAAACTCGTCATTGAGAATTATCCAGTCTTCGGATACCATAGACCTATTCCAATAGTGCCCTTAATATAACGAATAATGCGTTTTACTGCAATTAAATGAGATTCTTTGGGACAAGATTGGAATCTAGCACAAAGACACACATTAACAAATATCCAGCATATTAGCCGTTAAATAAAACAAACTACCAATCATGCTTCTATATAATTTTATGTCAACACTCTTACCTTGGTCATCCTTGTCAAGCTTAATGTTGGTAGCCATGGGAGTGTTACAAATTTTTGAGTCTTCAAGCTCAAATTTCTTGATGAGTTCCTTAGAGTACTTGGCTTGACATATGAATATCCCATCACGCATTTGCTTAATTTGGAGCCCAAGAAAATAGTTCAATTCACCCATCAATGACATCTCAAATTCACGTTGCATACATTGTTCAAACTCCTTACAAAGTAATTCATTAGTAGAACCAAAGATTATATCATCAACATATATTTATACTATAAGAATGTCACTACCAACATGTTTAGTAAATAATGTGGTGTCTACTTTATCTTTAACAAAATCATTTGATAGAAGAAAACTAGAAAGCCTTTCATACCAAGCTCTTGGAGCTTGTTTTAAACCAACAATACTTTATCTAGTTTGAAAACAAAATTTGGATGTATATGATCCACAAAACCGGGGGGTTGTTCAACATATACTTGTAGGCTGTTTAAAAAATCACTAAAAGACATGTCATCAAAAAGCAAAACTCCAGACGCAGTCTGATCTCAGCCCCACTGCGGCACCAAGGCGAGAGGGTCGAAACCCGCGTCTCAGCCCCACTGCGGCACCAAGGCGCGAGGGTCGAAACCCGCGTCTCAGCATCACTGCAACACTAAGACGCGAGAGTCGAAACCCGTGTCTCAGTTGTAACTGCCCTTGTTATGGGGTCAATCATGACCCACATAACAAGGAAGTTAACCCCTATTATGAAGCGTTTTTAGGGGGCACGTTCACCTCTGGAACCTCTATAAATAACCCCTCTTGCTATTGAGAAGGGGTCGGTTAGTCAGTGGGTGAGTTGATCAGATAATTCTGGGAGAAGAATTTGACTCGTGAGCTGCAACAAGAAGGGAAATTCAACTCTTTAAGCAACTTCCTGCGTACAAGCCAATCTTTGCATACAATCTCTTTGAGATTCTTGGTCGATCAAGAGCTGTGTCACTCCATCGACCATCCAAAGAGAAGATCCCCAAAAGTTCTTGACGTTCACCCGGTCAACGAAAAACAAGATTCACTTTCCATCGCCACCTGAAGAACCCAGCATTAAACAAGGGGAGATTCAAGTCTCAACATCTTCCCTCTCTTATAATTAGAGTGTAAATCCATTGTAATCTTTCAATTGATTCAAGAAAATTTACAAGGAACCCTACATTTCTCCCATCAAACAAGAGATGGCGACTCCGCTGGGGATTACTTTCTCCACTGATGAGCAAGTGGTGGCGCAAGATAACGTCATCTGCATGGGGAAAACGGTCGAATCACTCGTCGTGGAATTCGACCAAGCAAAGTATGAAGAGTTCCTTTCTTCCGGCTCCAAGAGCCAAAGACCCGAGCCTACCGCAGGGTCTCTACGGGGATTTGCCCCAAAATCCGCTCTGAGATTCTCTCAGACGCGGCTCCTGTGAAAGAGGTCGTGGCTCATCGCATCATGCGTAACGCCCGTGCCAGCGTCTCTCAGGAGACCCGCGTGGTCAACCCTATCGCCTTCTATGGTTGAGCTTATTCTTGTGGTACATTCTTTTTACATTTCTCACAAGAAGAGATAGCTCTTCATCATCTTCTTCATCTTCTTCATCATCGTAGTTGGTGGAAGTAGACTTGAAAGCTATAGACTTTTTCTTTTGAGGCGCCGCTTCTTCTCTAGCCTTTTTTTCCATCTCATGAGTCTTAAGATTTCCAATAAGACTTATGAGCTCCATCTCGTCTTTGTCATTCAATTCCTTCAAGGTTGTAGCTTTGATTTCCCATGATAAAGGGAGAGCACGAATCACCTTACGCACCTTTGGTCGTTGTTGATTTCATCACCTAGAGAAGCAAGAGCATTTGTGATTTTAGTAAACTTAGTAATCATATCATCAATAGATTCATTTTCTTGCATTTCAAAGCATTCATATTGGGAACACAAGAGATCAATTTTAGCTCTCTTGACTTGTGATGTTCCCTCATGAGTGACCAATAAGTGTTGTCAAATCTCATAGGCGGACTTGTAATGGATAACCCGTATTAAGTCATCCTCATTCAATGCTAAAAGTAAGGCATTTTGAGCCTTCAAATTAGCATCAACTTCCTTAGAGGTAAGATCGGACCAAGTGTCCTCCTCACCTACGGGTTCACTAAAAGGTTTGGTCAAAAACTTAACAACTCGGCTACCTAGAGATTGTAAAAAAAATGTTCATCGTAACTTTCCATATGGGAAAGTTGAGTCCATCAAATTTGGGAGAGGTCTTAATGTTATCGGCCATCTTTACTAGTGTATGACTGAAGATATGAAAAAAATGATTAGCAATTTATAGGATCTCTCTAAGGAGGTGAAGCCAAAAACTAGAGTCCTAACTCTGATACCAATTGAAATCACCTAGGGGGTGAATAGGTGATAAAGCTAATCAATGCACTAATTTAAAAATGAGATGATGCAACGATCACTCAAAGCAAGATTAGAAACCGAATATCCCGTGAAGGAATTTGAACTTCTTCCTTAAGATTCTTCTAAATAAGAGTTTGAGGTACGCAATGCAATCTTGTTGTGAGAGTATAGATCGATAATATAAGAATGAATGAATAGAAAGTAAACAACACAAGTAAACCAATCGCAAACACAGATGTTTGTTTCGAGGTTCGAGCACTCAGCTCTACGTCCCCGCCTTCACCCAAAAAGATTTCCGATCCACTAGAAATTTCACAAAGGATTACAACCACTAGGGAGTACTCAACTCCTCAATCACACTCCTCTAGTTCAGAGGTAGTGGAGTCACAAATACAATAATCACTTAATGATCAAAAGACCACAAACTCTCTTTTGAAAAACTTTTCTTTATTAAACCCTAGAGAATAATATATAGGATTGAAGCTCAAGGTTTGTAAGTGAAATATAAAACAAAGTAGAAGAGAGATTGATTCAAAAACCTCAGAGAAAAATCAGATATTAGAGCACAAAAACTGAGATTAAAAACTTCTTTAAAGAATACTCAAACTTTAATTTCTTTGCAAATGTTGTTGTGTTTCTCCTCAACCCCATCCACCCCTATTTATAGGATATAGTAGGGATTAAAGGGTAAATGCTAATTTTGACTAATCAGGAAGGATAAGACCCAAAACCAGCCTAAAACCACGTTTTGAGATTAAAAACACATTTTAAAACATTTTTAAAAAACTAGCCGTTTGGTTGAAAAAGCACTCACGGTCGACCGACCGGTCGACCGGTTTTCAAAGACTTTTGACCGTTGGCAGGCTCCGGTCGACCGCCCGGTCGACCGTCCCAAATAGAGAGTTGGGTGCAGTCAGTCGGTCGACCGCCTGGTCGCCCGATATGGGGTCCGGTCGACCGCCCGGTCGACCAGATAACGTGCACACATGCACGCACCCAACGGTCAGAATTGCGGTCGACCGCGCGGTCGATCGTTCTGACCTGTAAAAGAGCCGGTCGACGTCCGGTCGACCGCAACAGATCAAAACAGAAAATTTTTGAGGAAATGTTTTTGAAGATATGTTTATTTTCAAAAATATTTTTTGTCAAGACTTTGTAAAATACAATAAACTGAGTTTGCAAATACTGAATAGGTCTATTAAAGTATTTTACACAAGAGGCAAAAATAATCTTTTGAAAACACATGCAATTTTGTGTGTGGGGGGAAATTGAGCTTCAACACTATATACTATCCTTTAACAAACTAACAAAAATAAAAATTATATAGGAAGGTGTCTCTGAACCGCGTTGCCGAGTTAGAGCCTCCTCTCCTATAAAAGAGTCCTCTTGCGCCATCAACCTTACAACATGCTTTTAGCGCCATTAACCTTGCAACATGCTTAAAGCCATCAAGACTTGTATAAACTTAAAATTCATTCTAGAATCTTTATTAGTACCAAATAGCTTTTATATGTTTTGTTATCATCAAAACGTATATAAATGGAGAGTGCAACCTTTTGGGCCAACACTTAGTAGATACACATCAAACCCTAATGAGAGTCACTGGACTGCATTAGAGAGAGTCTCGAGATACCTTAAAGGAACTATGACATATGATTTACACTATAATGGATATCCATCAGTACTAGAAAGTTACTCAATGCATATTGGATTGGTGACTCAGTAGATGTAAAATCCACCACAAGTTTGTATTTCTTCTAGGTGGAGGGGCAGTCTCCTGGAAGTCCATTAAACAAACTGTGATGGATAGAAGCACAATGAAATAAAAAATGATAGCTCTAGGCACTACAAGTATAGTAGATGAATGGCTAAAAGATCTGTTGACTAAATTTCTTCATTAGAAAAATTATTCCAACAATTTTTATTCATTGTGATTGCAAGTCAGCTATTGACAAATGACATCAAGAGAATGTAAATGTGAAAATAAATTGACACTTGAAAGTGCGACATAAATCTTTGAGATAAAAGATGAAAAATCATGTTATAGCCTTAGATTTTGTGAGATCTGAGAAGAATCTTACAGATCATCTAATCAAAGGCTTATCTAGGGTAGTGGTCCTAGAATCGTCGAGGGGGATAGGGTTAAGCCCATAAAAAAAAAAATCACTACAGTAGAACCTCAACCTCGCAAAGATTCAATGTGTAGAAATAAAATAGACGAGTGATTAACTATGAGAAGCACTGGATTTATTTGCTTCCATTTCTAAGGCGATCAGTGTTCATAAAAGTAAGAGGAAGGTTGAATGTAAACTCTTAATAGGTTCAAGACCTATGAGGCAGGATGCTTACTTTCTTGCATCATTATTAGGACTTGCCTATATGCGTGTGATTGTCAGGCCGCAACTATGGGATCATGGCTGCTCCCTAGTAACACACATGAAGAGATACTTGCGCAAGGCCGTAAAGAGCGCAACCCGTTTAGAATCCTTCTACAACTATATCATGTATGCAATTTGTAAAAATCTGACAAATGGGACTGGTTCAAGACGTAGTCCACCAAATTCTCACGGATCTATATAATTGTCACTAAGTGAAGGCTCAAATCGAAAGGTACCTACACCTATTGCATGGTATAAGGGAACCAACAAACTTGTATTTAAAAGAGTTTTTAAGTTTTAAAGTTTTAAATTATGTGGGAGAATGTTGGAATTTTGTAATTTAAAACATGGTTTGATTTACAATATTTTGCATCTCATTTTTCTTTTTCTTTTTCTGACATGTTTTAATTATGCAAGCTTGCAATTAATTGTTACTTAATTTCAAATGTTCTCAACATACAATGCCAATCAATAAAACACATTCTAATTATGGTCAGCATGTAATTAATCAATTACTTGCCAATTAAACACATTCTAATTATAGCTAGTGAACAAAAGACATTTTTTAATGGCAAATTATTATACATGTTAGTTACTCTTATTTTAGATATATCCTTATCTTTAGATAGTCTTATCTTACCTTATCTTACTGCTCGTTTTCTTATCTATCTACTCTCTTGTATCTACATATATTGATGTAATTGCTTTATGAATATATATACTAAAAACTTCTTCTCCTCCAAATTATCATGGTATCAGAGTCACTCAAAATTTTCTCTGCTGATCGAAATTCTCTCGGTGCTCTCGAGCCTTCGCTGGGTCGCGCTTGCATAGTGTGTGCCTAATGGCGGGCCACTTTCGCCTCATACAACATCAGAGCTTTTCTCATTGTCCTCGCGCATTCTCTTCCTCCTCAGCTAAGAGCGAATTCTCGCTGATCTTCTCGCATTCACCGATATTGGCTCCACCATCAGCCGTGTCCCTCCAACGTTACAGAATCTGATTTGAGCCCTCTTGGCCCCTATTTTATCCCTCTTAGGCTTTCTCATCAATTTAGCCTTGTTGGGCTCTATTTTAGCCCTCTTGGGCTTTTCTTCATACTCAGATGATCGTTTGCCCTTCAACACGCCGACAGTTGAGTTTGAGGAGCTCATAAGAACCTTCTTCCGCTTGATCCATCCGGATCTCACCCTGCCTGATTCAGAATCCATTCAGATCTCGCCCTCTCATCTGATGCCTGATCCATGTGGATCTCGCCCTGCCTGATCCATCCGGATCTCGCTTTCTCACCTGATCCTTTTGGATCTTGCCCTACCTGATCCATCTGGATCTTGCCCTATAAAGCTAGTCGTCTAGATCTCGCCACGTCACCCTCGATCGCAATCTGCTCCATCGATCAACTCATCAAAAACCTCTCATAAGTTTTGCTAGTCTTATACAAACTCTTGATATTTCATCCACCGTGAGTTTGAGGGGGTGTTAGATACTCTTATCATTAGATATCTTTATCTTATTGTTAGATACCCTTATCTTACCTTATCTTACTACCCATTTTCTTATCTATCTACTCTCTCTTGTATCTATATTTATTGATGTAATTGCTTTATGAATATATATACTGAAACTTCTTCTCCAAATTATCAATACACATTTTCCTCATGTGTCTGATTTTAAACCTGACAAGTTCTTGCATAATTTATAAATATTACCTCCCTAAGAGTGAAAAAAAAAAAACAGAAGAAAAATTATATTGCTCTCTGCCTCTCTCTCTCTCTCTCTCACTCTCATATTTCTTCTTTTTAAATTTTCTATCTCTGCTGGTTCTCAAAAGGTTTTAGAAGTATTCACAAAAGTCTTTTGAAGTTCACGCCGACGAGATAGAGATCGCCTGACCGCATATCATTATATCTTCGAGATCATTGTCGCGAAGTCTTGCACGAGAGGGGGGCAATTTGATTCTTGGGACAGTGCATAGCACGCCTCGGTCATCAGGCTAATCTCTTTCTCTCTATTATTTTAGTTGCTCTGATTTTAATTTTCACTTTGATTTTGAATTTGATTTTAAAAATAGCCCCAGATCTAGATACTTTTTCTAACAGAAACAAAGTAAAAGAAAATCTTAAACTCCCAATTTTTTATAAGGAAAGGTCGTTCTCCACTTTAGTCCTGAATACGAGACTTCTCATAATTTCTCTCTTCACTTTACCATTAACTTAGGTCTTAAGAGTTAACTATTAATTTGAGCAAAAGTTCTCCGGCCAATGTCTGAGTACCAGGCGTTACGACGCTAAAGTAATCCATGCCATACTCTCAAGAAAAGCTCGAACAACCTTTAATAAAAGAGTACCTATATTCGAAACCGACACAGGTGGGTAGATAGATAATACCTAAAAAAACGGTGTCTGATTATGTCAAACCAAACTCATAAAACATTAAAATAAAAGTTACAGTGTAACATCTGCTTTCCATCCTTCGTGTGCCCAGTTTTATGAATGCACACATCTTATCTTTTGAATTACGTCGATACCTGTAAATCACACTAATCTCTAGGTAGCCAGATTGTGACTCACATGAAATAATACTTAACACTGTTTTATCTAAAATGCCAGTCCGGTGATTTTTTTTTTTTTTTTTTAACACAGTCCGAGGAGATTTTATTCACTGATAAAATAATGGGTATGAGTTATGCAGAGTGTTTGAGTACGGATTATAATAATAACGATAACGTAATAATAATATTTTTCTTTTATTATATTAACATAAGTTATAACGTAGGCATTACGTAGATTATGCGATTTAATATTTATTTAATAAATATATATATATACACGTGTTGGAATATGAAGAATATTTATGTGAATCTTTGAATTGAATTACGGCGTGATCCGTTGATGAATCAATTGGATGACGGTTGGAGTGTGTTCTCCTTCCATTGGGAATGAACGTGATATATTCACATGTTCAATTCTGACTTCGAATGAATGAGATATTCAAGTATAAAGATTGCCTAATTTAAAGTCAAAATGGGACTAAAGGTAGCTAAAGGTATTTAGTCCCACATGGCCATGAGATGGAAGTTCGTAGTGTTTAAATAGAGAAAATTGAGAACAAAGGGCGTGCCCTTTGGGTACTTGGAGTTTTCGCGCGCGATTGGGAGGGAACCATGCGCACGCACTGTCGCTGGCAGCGGCCGGCCGGCTTGGGTCCGGGCTCGGGTTCGGGTTCCCTACCCGGCCTAGTTCTTTTTGAATCGCGCGCGATTAGGAGGGAACCATGCGCGCGCACTGTCGCTGGCGGCGGCCGGCCAGCTTGGGTCCGAGCTCGGGTTCGGGTTCCCTACCCGGCCTAGTTCTTTTTTGAATCGGCTCTCACGGGTATGGGTTGCGAGCATACCCGCTTCGCTATCCGAACCGCACCGCCAACAGACCCGCTCCGCTATTCGGATCTAAACTGCCCCACCAACGGCTGTCTGTAAACCGTTGCGGCGGTTGGGCGGTTGGACGGTTGAACCAAACAGTTGCAACGGTTTAGACTGTAAGATCACCTAGAGGGGGGGGTGAATAGGTGATGGCTAATCTAATGGTCACTTATGAACAAATAATGCGGAATTAAAACTAAGTTGACCAAATTAAACTTCTTTTAGTTGAACACTTATGTATAACACAAGAGTGTTGCCGAATTCCCCTTGCGAGGCTCTGGACAAACTCCTCTAGATTCCCCTTGAATGGGTTGAGGTGCCGCGTTGGCTCTCTTGGTTGAATACTAGTGTTAATAACAATCCCAAGCAAGTATAGCAATTAAGAGCACAAGGGTATATCATGCATATAAGAGATAAAGACTATAAAGTAATGCAAGATATAAGTGAGACAAAAAGAGTAAGAGAGCAAGAGTGAGCAATCGCAAACACAAAGGGTTTGTTTCGAGGTTCGAGCACACTTGCTCTACATCCCCGCCTTCGACACACGAAGGATTTCCACTATGCACGATCCAACCGGATCTCTCCTTGGTGCCGCAACACCTACAAGCCCTCGGACTCCCAAAGTCCCTTACACACCACAAGCCCACCGGCTCGTCGAGGCCACACCTCAAGCTACAAGTCCTCACTAGGACCCAACAACACCAAGTCCTCACTAGGACCCGAAACAAACCGCGAACACAACCGTCCGCCTTCTCAAAGAACAAAGATGAACTTTGGTGATCACAACTCTTGATCACCTAAAATCCTCTCACAAAAACACTCCTATAGAATGAATAGCTCAATGGATGCTCAAGTGTTTGTGTGAGAAAGCAAGGAAAGAATCTTTGGTGAAAAACTCAAGAAAATCTCTTTTACACTCTTTGATAAAACTCTCCTTTTAATTGGAAGTATTGACTCTAATTTTTGTGGAGAAAAACCCTTCAGAAAGACTGGGAAAAACTAGCTCTAAGGTCTCCAAAAATCTTGGCTTAAAACAATGACAAAACCCCTTTTATAGAGGCCAGAAAAATCTGACCGTTGGGCTCTGTCAGAGCTACCGGTCGACCGGTCCGGTCGACCGGCAACGGTCAAAAATCCGACCGTTGCAGCCTCCGGTCGACCGGCCCGGTCGACCGCGCAACTGGAGAAGAGAGTAAACTCTCTGTCGGTCGACCGGCCCGGTCGACCGATATTTCCCGAGAGCCAAGCTCTCTGAAGCGGTCGACCGGTCCGGTCGACCGTTCCCCAGTGCACACAGGCGTGCACGTCCGTGCACGTCCGGTCGACCGACCCGGTCGACCGGCCTCTGTCAGTTCTGAAAAATCAGAACTGCCAGAACCTGAAAATATTGGGATTAAAGATACTGGTCTTTTTGGCTTAATAAAAAAATCCCATAAATACTTAGAAATTCTACAAAAAATAGTTTTATGATATAGAAACATGCTTGCACAAAATCAAGGCATGTTATTAAAGATTTGACTATTTTTTGTAACTTGGAAATATTGGCTCATAATAAAAACTGTTTTTCTAAAACAACATGTTTTTCTAAAACTTGTTTTTCCATAACTTCATCAAATACAAAAACAAGATATACTTTAAAGCATAGTGTGTATGGATATGATCCACTACACAATCAAGATGAAATATCTAGTTTTTGACATAAAGCACTAAACTTGTTTTGGTTAAAGGATATGCATATAATAGATCACCAAAACCAAGTAATGTATTTTGACAAATGAAAAATCTTTTTCTAAAATAAAAATTCTTTTATGAAAACAATCTTATAAAGAGTTCTATCAAGAGTGTGTGTGTGATATAACTGAGCAATCCACTAATCTATTCTATCCTTTACATTTTATCTAAAACAAAAACAAAATCTTATACCTAGACACAAGTCTTCAACTTCTTGAAGTCTTCCCTGGAAGGCTTCTCATCTTCTTGACTTGGTCCAAGTGCAATCCACCGAGCTCATCTCTAGATGTGGTCTTGATGCATAGGCTCGTGAATCAACCGGTGCTAGCTTCCAACTTGACTTTAAATCCTTTGTTGAAGCTCCACACCTACTAAGATCTTGATAATGAATCTGTCACTAATTAAACACAAGATCATTAGTAATCATAACTTCATGAGTTGATCATCATCAAAACTAGAGTGATAGGCCTTTGGGCCAACAATCTCCCCCTTTTTGATGATGACAAAACTCATGGAGTTATATATGCATGGATTAAAGTAAAGCTTCAAAGAAGCTCCCCCTTAACTCATGCATAATAAATAATCAATAGATATTCAATGAAGCACATAAATATGTATGCAAATGAATGCATGTAAAACTAAACAAATCTTTTCTTTCTAGTGATGCATGAGTAAAAACACAAGCCAAAATCTTTCTCCCCTTAAGTAAGGAACAAATACTTCTCCCCTTAAGGAAATCATGCATATAACTCAAATACTTCTCCCCCTTTTGTCAATCATCAACAAAGGGTTCAAAGTAAAATCAAATCAAACAAATGTTACTCCCCCTTTTTTTAAAAAACAAAGAAATCAAGGAGGGATATACAAATCAACCAATAAAGATTTATATGCGATATACATTCATGAAGAGGAAGACGTTAAGTTAGCTTCCCTACAATGTGCATTGCATGAAAGAGGGATGTGAAGCCCTAATTCACACAACACAACTATGTAATGCATAGAAGGAGATGTGAAGCTCCCCCTACACATGTGTACCATATAAAGAAGAGATGTTAAGCTCCTCAATACACAATACACTCAACATGAATCTATATGTAAGAGAGATGTTAAGCTCTCCTTGCATATAGGCAATACAAAACACAAGTTCATATCAAATATTTTTTTTTTTAAAAACAAAATCTTGATAAGCAAACATATAGTATATGATATACGTGTGTAAATCAAGCACAAAAGATCACATATATGTATGAAAAGATAATATCAATTGAAGTAGATGCATACATACATGAAAGAACAAAATATGAGTATATACAACATGAATCAAATTGATACCAATTGAAAATATCTAATGATACCAATTGAAAATTAAGCTTAAGTGTATATATCATAAAATCTACCACATGAAGAATTCGAACTAGTTAAATGAAGGTGTTTAACAACTAGTACGGAATCCTTCAATCAAGGAATAAGTCAAAGGTTTTCATGAAATATCAATGAAACACAAGGCACTAAAAAGCACTCTATCCATAAGGTCCATGTCAAAAAGAAGTGAGTGTGCTAGTGTTATGTGGAACATGGTATCATGAAAAATAGCAATAAAACTCAATATTCCTTAAAATTTTGAAATCATGAAATCCATCAAAAATTTTTTTATTAAAAACTAAAATTTATATTTCAAGATATATGTATGTTTTGACAAGACATTAAGTATACATACATATCCTTAAAACACAATTGAGTCCATATATAGATTTGCATGAAAGGCAAATGACTCAAGAGGTATCCATGTATATCTTAATGTTTTGGCAAGACAAACATATACATGAAATGAAAGCACATGATCATAGCATAAATCCAAAATGGGAATACAAGTTTAAAATGTAATAATCATCAAAACTTAGGCTATACTAGCACACCTAATGGGCACAAATAAGCATTCAAACCCAATCATATATAGATTTATTTGTGATCCATAATGTGTACAAGTATAAATCCAAGTGTTGACAAATGCTAACATTTAAACTAATATTCAAATCATGAAGCATCAAATAAATTTTGAAAATACAAAAGAATTTATCCATATGATTAAAAATAAGATCATGTGAATCAATTTGAAGAATAGATAACTAGTTTAAATGGATTTTTGACAAACTAGTTAAAGATCCTTCAAAAATACAAAGTCAAATGTTTTCCATGAATAATACTAAATACATAAAAGTTCAAGCACTCATAGTCCATAAATCTCAAAAATTATCTTTTATCATAAAAGATGAGTGTTCAAAGGTTATGTAAATGGTATTTTCATGAAAATAGTCATTCAAGCTCAAAAAGATCACATTTTGTTGTACAAATCAAAAACATGAAAAATCTTTTTTTTTATTATTATTTATTTAAAATGCTAATCTTCATGGTATATGTATGATTTATCCAATTCTAACAATATGCATACATATCCCAAATATGAAAAGAGTCCAATATATATTGCATGAAGGCAAATGACTCAAGGGTATACATGTATATTTATTAGATTTGAATTAAACACACATATACATGAAGTAAGATCAAAGATAGGCATAACAAGTATAAATGACGGAATCATCAAAACTAGCCTATACACATGCATATAGTGGATACAAATGAGCATGAAGTTCAAATATATATGAGTCAATTGTAGTTCACTATTCATATATGTATAAATGCAAGTTTTGACACATTCTACATTTAAGCATGTAAATGCCACATGAAGCACATAAAATCTTAAGACATGAACATGCTATGAATGATATTATGAAAATAAAAGCATGTACATAAATAAAATAGGAGTTTAGAAATTGTTACCAACTCCAAAACTCCAAGCATGGTGGTCTTTCCCACCAAAATCTCCTTGATAGCAATGCATCCAAAAGTTTGTCCATCATGTCCATTGCATCCGCTATCAAGGCACCAATCCTCTCACGTTTTGTGAGAGCCCTCACCTACATCAAAATCAAAGGGTGGGGGTTTTGGTACCCATACTTTCTTGGGTCCTTTGGGGTTAGCTTTATTGTAAGGATCCTAAAATCTATTATACTTAGCAAAATACAAATGAGGTTTCTTATCAAAACAAAATTTTGCTAAATGGCCTTTGCGGCCACAATGTGTACATGTGTACACCTTAGTATGATGCTTATGAGTGTGATTGTGATCGTGATGTGCAACATAAGCATGAGCATGATGAGTATGTGCATGAGCATGAGGAGTTTGTTTCTTTGAAAACATTGACTCCAACTTAGTATGATTAAATGCACAAGAGTTCAAAGTTGAACTCAAATTATCCATTTATTTTTCAAAACATTTATCTCATTTGTGGTGGCATGTAAAGCATGGTGAGATATATGATCAATTTTCTTTTTCTTTTGTGAAACAAAATCTTTTTCTTTTTCACATAGTTTTCTTTTTAAAGACTTATTTTCTTGCAAAATGACTTCCTTTTGTTTTTCCACCATATTAACCTTATTTTCAAAATCATATTTCCTTCACAAAAAACATTCAATTTAGACATTAAGGAAATATTCTCATTTTTCAAATCCTCATTTTCTTTTTCTAAACATGCAAGTTTATTTCTAAAAGAATCATTTTCTACATGCATGCAATCAAATTTCTTTTTCCAACTTTCATTATCTTTTTCTAAGCATGCAATGTTATTTCTATATGAGTCATGTTCCTTATGCATGCAAGCAATTTCCTTTTTCAAATTTTTATTATTCTTTTTAATCATGTCATATTTCTCAAGCAATAATTGGCAAAATGTATTAAGCTCATCATATGACATATAACATCCTCATCCTCGGATTCGGAGTTTACCTCAAGGGGGTTATCCCCTTGGACCATATAGCATACGTTGGAGATGTCGCTTCCAACGTCCGAATCGCTCCCCGCATAGTATAGGTCCTTTTCGCCAAGGGAGGTGATGATGTTCCAAGCTACAAAAGCCGATTCAACATTAGAAACCCTAGATAAATAATCATCATTTAGGGTTGACTTAATAGCATGAAGGGCTTTTGCATTAGCCTCAATGTTCTTACCATTTAAGCAATATTCTTTATTAGTTGTGGCAAGATATACACTAAGGCCAAGTCCTTTGAGGAACAAAGACATCTTAACCTTCCAAATTTGGATGTTAAGAATGTCAAAGGTGGGTGGTGACATGAAGTCCATTGTGTGTGTACAAATCTTGTGATTAGCCTAAAATGAGGATCTTTAACTCTAGGTTGTTAGACCTAATATCAAGAGCACTTGGCTCTGATACCAATTGTAAGATCACCTAGAGGGGGGGTGAATAGGTGATGGCTAATCTAATGGTCACTTATGAACAAATAATGCGGAATTAAAACTAAGTTGACCAAATTAAACTTCTTTTAGTTGAACACTTATGTATACACAAGAGTGTTGCCGAATTCCCCTTGCGAGGCTCTGGACAAACTCCTCTAGATTCCCCTTGAATGGGTTGAGGTGCCGCGTTGGCTCTCTTGGTTGAATACTAGTGTTAATAACAATCCCAAGCAAGTATAGCAATTAAGAGCACAAGGGTATATCATGCATATAAGAGATAAAGACTATAAAGTAATGCAAGATATAAGTGAGACAAAAAGAGTAAGAGAGCAAGAGTGAGCAATCGCAAACACAAAGGGTTTGTTTCGAGGTTCGAGCACACTTGCTCTACATCCCCGCCTTCGACACACGAAGGATTTCCACTATGCACGATCCAACCGGATCTCTCCTTGGTGCCGCAACACCTACAAGCCCTCGGACTCTCAAAGTCCCTTACACACCACAAGCTCACCGGCTCGTCGAGGCCACACCTCAAGCTACAAGTCCTCACTAGGACCCAACAACACCAAGTCCTCACTAGGACCCGAAACAAACCGCGAACACACCGTCCGCCTTCTCAAAGAACAAAGATGAACTTTGGTGATCACAACTCTTGATCACCTAAAATCCTCTCACAAAAACACTCCTATAGAATGAATAGCTCAATGGATGCTCAAGTGTTTGTGTGAGAAAGCAAGGAAAGAATCTTTGGTGAAAACTCAAGAAAATCTCTTTTACACTCTTTGATAAAACTTTCCTTTTAATTGGAAGTATTGACTCTAATTTTTGTGGAGAAAAACCCTTCAGAAAGACTGGGAAAACTAGCTCTAAGGTCTCCAAAAATCTTGGCTTAAAACAATGACAAAACCCCCTTTTATAGGGGCCAGAAAAATCTGACCGTTGGGCTCTGTCAGAGCTACCGGTCGACCGGTCCGGTCGACCGGCAACGGTCAAAAATCCGACCGTTGCAGCCTCCGGTCGACCGGACCGGTCGACCGCGCAACTGGAGAAGAGAGTAAACTCTCTGTCGGTCGACCGGCCCGGTCGACCGATATTTCCCGAGAGCCAAGCTCTCTGAAGCGGTCGACCGGTCCGGTCGACCGTTCCCCAGTGCACACAGGCGTGCACGTCCGTGCACGTCCGGTCGACCGACCCGGTCGACCGGCCTCTGTCAGTTCTGAAAAATCAGAACTGCCAGAACCTGAAAATATTGGGATTAAAGATACTGGTCTTTTTGGCTTAATAAAAAAATCCCATAAATACTTAGAAATTCTACAAAAAATAGTTTTATGATATAGAAACATGCTTGCACAAAATCAAGGCATGTTATTAAAGATTTGACTATTTTTTGTAACTTGGAATATTGGCTCATAATAAAAACTGTTTTTCTAAAACAACATGTTTTTCTAAAACTTGTTTTTCCATAACTTCATCAAATACAAAAACAAGATATACTTTAAAGCATAGTGTGTATGGATATGATCCACTACACAATCAAGATGAAATATCTAGTTTTTGACATAAAGCACTAAACTTGTTTTGGTTAAAGGATATGCATATAATAGATCACCAAAACCAAGTAATGTATTTTGACAAATGAAAAATCTTTTTCTAAAATAAAAATTCTTTTATGAAAGCAATCTTATAAAGAGTTCTATCAAGAGTGTGTGTGTGATATAACTTGAGCAATCCACTAATCTATTCTATCCTTTACATTTTATCTAAAACAAAAACAAAATCTTATACTTAGACACAAGTCTTTAACTTCTTGAAGTCTTCCCTTGAAGGCTTCTCATCTTCTTGACTTGGTCCAAGTGCAATCCACCGAGCTCATCTCTAGATGTGGTCTTGATGCATAGGCTCGTGAATCAACCGGTGCTAGCTTCCAACTTGACTTTAAATCCTTTGTTGAAGCTCCACACCTACTAAGATCTTGATAATGAATCTGTCACTAATTAAACACAAGATCATTAGTAATCATAACTTCATGAGTTGATCATCATCAAAACTAGAGTGATAGGCCTTTGGGCCAACATAGACCGAAACCATTGCAACTGTTGGATGGGTTCGAACCAAACTGCACCTCCCGGAGCGCTATAAATAGCGCTCCGTTTTCTCATTCTAAAACACAAAAAACTCAATCTGCCTTCTGATTTCTGAAGGAGATCCTCTCTCTCTCATTCTTGAAGGGACTTCCAAACAGGAAGTGGGAAATCAGTAACACGGTTTCCGAAAGCAAGTGGGGATTCTGCAACTCAGTTTCCAAAGCTACTTCCAAAGAGATTCTGCAAAATTCGTTCTGAAAGAGGGCTCAGAAATTTAACAAATTCTTTAATAGAATTGTTGTCTGCATCTGGGACTTCCGAAGAAGAATATTCTTCAACCTTCCTTCTTCCTCTACAGTGGGTGCTCCTCCTTCTTCCTCTACAGTCGGTGCTCCTCCAAAGTAAAGGCAATATTCTCCTGAAATTTGTCTTTGTCCCGCTGCTTCAACAACAATCCTGTGAAGGTACTGGTTAACTACGGTTCGACCGTACAGTGATTTGGTAGTGCTATCCAAATACCGTGAAGGAGTGTTGTATCTTGGGAGACCAGCGTCTAGTAACCCGTTAGCACTGGTGCGGGGACGTAATTGTCTTAAGATTGTTGGTTTCTGGGATCAATCTGACAACTAATTAATATCACTGAAATATCAACAATCTAATTGGCCAGGTCGGTAAATATCAGGTGGGAGGTTTTCTGTTCAATAGAACGTTCCTTAATTTAAGAACCACTTTTCAATTTCCTTCCTTAGTTAAACACCAATTAGACTGATATAAATCAGTCTCAATATACTGAATATCAGTATATCCCCTGTATAAAGAAATTAATTCACTTATACAGTACTTGGAGTGAGATTCGCTTTAAGCGTACCTCACTCCAAGTACTGTATAAGTGAATTAATTTCTTTATACAGGGGATATACTGATATTCAGTATATTGACACTGATTTATATCAGTCTAATTGGTGTTTAACCAAGGAAGAAAATTGAAAGGTGGTTCTTAAATTAAATTAAGAAGTCTATGAAAACAGAAAACCTCCCACCTGATATTTACCGACCTGGCCAATTAGATTGTTGATATTTCAGTGATAGTGATTAGTTGTCAGATTGATCCCAGAAACCAACAACACGCACTATATTTAAAATTTTTATAAATAAAAAATAATTTTAAATATATAAAAAAAATGTCAAAACAATATATAACACATTTAGTAAGTCTCACAACAAATTTTAGCGAGCATAGAGAAACTGAGGTGTTCTGATGTCTTATGGTTCCTCGTCAATTGAAGAGAGATCGACGGCGAGTTCCTCGTCTATTGAAGAGTCGTGCGGTTTTGTGATTTTTGAGCATTACAATGACGAGTTCCTTGTCAATTGAAGAGAGTATAAAGAGAGAATAGCTAGTGTGCTTCGATGCTCGCTGATGAGAGAGAGATGAAATTAAAGAGGAACTGTATAGAAAGGAGGAACCGCACAAGAGAGTCATCGTCGTTGTCTCCGTCGATTACAGAGAGAGGAGGAACTTGGGTGCTTCCATACTTCGCTTGCCTAGAGTTTCACGTCAATTTGTTCTTGAGAGAGAAATCACTTCGTTATTTTATATTTACAAGCTGTGTAAATAACATGAGTTACGAGCATTACATTATGAAAACGTAACGGTCGTAAAGCTCCAAAAAATGCTCGTTACTGAGAACTGTATTTTTTGTGAGTGTTATATAATGACTGGGTTCGTTCTGTTTTGTAACAGGTTATAACGAGTTACATTACAAGTTCTTAAAACACTGGCGTTTTGTCTATATGTATCAGAGAAAAATAAAACTTTACCTGGAATTTGCTGACGTGGGCATATTTGTGCCAGTGGTGGGGCCAGATTTAATTAATTTATCTTATTAATTTTTTTTTTACGTAGCTGCCAAAAAACATCTCCATCCCAATCTTTAATCATTTTTATGTAAAAATACGCAAAAGCCCTCCACCTGTGGGCCCGTACCTTCCCCGTCACCGCAAAGCTCACCGTCTCCTGCCAGCAAGAGACGAACGGCCGCCAAATTCTCGAACTTGAGGCCTCTATTCAACCACGTGGCAGAGATCTGCGCATTCTCCACATTCCGCAAAGCTCACGAATGGGAAGTGACTTTCATTCAAAATGTCAACTTTTCCGAGCAAACGCAAATTTTGTCTTTTAAAAACAGTAAAATTTTCATCGTAAAGTTACACAATGAATGAACTACTAACTATTGATGCTGTTGGAATATTCCAAATAACTGACAACCTCAATTGATATTGTCTTGGGTGTGGTAGAAGAAACACTCAATAATAATCACTCTACTTTAAACAAAAAGTGAACAAAAAAAAAGGGAAAAAAAAAAAAAACATTTCAGTAATAACAAGAGGTGGTCCATGTAATATGCCAGAGTGTATTCATTAGATTTATTTGGGTGTGCAGGTGAAAGTGGGTTCCTTCACTT